>JABFQI010000130.1:0-14968 GCA_022816925.1 Trichacis sp. ZL-2020 | reverse complement strand
GGGGGGGTGATCAGGGGGATATATCCCCCCCCCATGAGTCCAGAAAACATGTCATAAAATTTATAACATTAAAATTTGAGTAAGTCATATCCCCCCCATGGCAAAAATCTATCTACGCCACTGACCTTAGGAAGTTCAGAAGGAGTGGACAGAATGCTCTATTCTTCGAAATCTTCCATCCTTCGATGACACAATCTTTTTTTTTTCATTTTTGGAATATGCTCTTGGGAATAAAACGAATGAGCACAAAACAAAACTTATAGGTGCTTATTGGTTAATTTTGCCAATCGATTTCGATCCTTGACATTTCGACGAAAGTGAAGTTAGCATGACATTGTTTTATATTTTATTACAGAGTTATCTGTTTAACCGCTAGATGGCAGCACATCGCGGTAAAAAACAACGAACGATTCCACTGGAAATGCGAAAAATACTCGGATATCAGGGAGAAATGGTTCCCTAGGGAGTAATGCTACCCCCACTTCTTACTTTTCGCGGGTACCCCAAAAAGAGGACATTGTTCCCGCATTTCATGCAAAAAAAGTGGCCATTTTCATGGATGTACGAGGAAAAAATTATTATTTGATGCTACAATTTTCATGAAATTCTTCACATACTGAAAATATTTTTCCAAAATAATAGCGAAATTAATACTCGTCCTACTTATTCATTTTCTGTACATTATATTTTTTATATTTTTTTAAAATATTCTAAAAACTTTTTCGACTTGAACATTTTATCATTCTAGGAATATTCTCAGAATATTTTAGAATAATGAGAAATATTCTGAGAAAATTCCTAAGAATATTCCTAGAACATTCTCAGAATATTCTGTGCTGTTAGGGTCTCTGAAAGGTTCTTCAGCATTTCAGAATTTCAAATATAATTTGAGATATTTCGGCATAACAGTTTGAAACTTTATTGAACTTTTTAAAGCATTTAAAATATTCTACGAAACTTCGTATAATAGACCTTCCTAAGGAGGAGAAGGGGAGGGCTTATTTTTATGCATTATTTTATGCATAAACAGGACGGCGATTGTTGTATAAAGAAATTACAAATAAAATTTTCAATTTTTCATACTTCTTTAAACGTCCTAGAACATTCTAGACGTTCTTGAACTTTTTACATTTTATTAGACTCTTTCTGAATTTCTGAAATTATTGGAGAATCATTATAAAATATTTCAGAACATTGCAGAACATTTTTCTAGCAAGAATGTTTTTGACTCTTTCTCGTAAATTCTAAATTGACCGAGAGCTTTCTAGAAAATTTCATAATTTAACCAACTTTCTGGAATATTCTAGCACTTTTTCAGAGGTTCTGGAACTTTCTGGAGAATTTCAGATGATTCTTGAATTTTCTGGAATATTTGAAAGTCATATAATTTTTGAAAACTTTTTAAACTTTTAAGGATCTTTTGAAGTTTTTTAATCTTCTTAAAATTCGCACCATTTTATAGGCCTTTCATCCTTTAAAAATTTGTATGTAATTGGATAATCTTATGAAACTTTTGAAGGCTTCTTAGAACATTCAAGAACTTTCTACAATCATCTTGGATTTTAATGAATTTTCGAGAATTTGTTGTGAACAATTCTATATTATTCTAGAACGTTTCCGAAAATTTTTGAATTTTATCAACTTTTTGTGAATTTTTTGGAGCTATTTTCAACCTTCTGTTTTTTCTGATCAAATATATAACATTTAAGAACCTTCTAAAATATTTCAGAACTTTCAAGAATACTCTTCTATGTAGCTAGAACGTCTTTGCTCTTTCTAGAGTTTTCTGAAACATTCTTATTTATTCAAGAGTCACATAAAAAATTTCAGAACTTGATAAAACTTCTTCAAACTTTCGAAGACTTTTCGAGACTTCCTAGAACTTTTTGGGATATTTTAAAATATTTTTCAAACTTCTGGAACACTCTAGATCTGTTCAAAACTGTCTAAAAACTTTCAAACTTTTTAAGTCATAGAATCTTCTCACACTTTTCTTATTTTTCATCTTTTTCAAACCTTTGGAACATTCTTAAATCTTCCCAGAATACGAAGTAATGGCTTTTTTGTTAAGATTTATTTATCATTGGGATCGAGAAATGTTTTCAGTCTGTGAAGAATTTCACGAAAATTGAGGCATCAAATATTAATTGTTACATGAATATTCATTGAGAATAATGATCATTTGTTGCAAAAATTGAACAAAGAAGAAACAAAACCAAATTTATTATTAAGTTTAAAAAAAATCAAACGCGCGGTTTTTCGGTTTGTTTTTCGGAAATTATTAAATATTTGCGAGATTTTCAAAATATTCAAAATTTTTTACGCATTACTTTTTGAATATTTTGAAATCTATAATACTTTATATGTGTGGTAATTTTTTATATTGTGTATAAATATTTTTTATATGCGTATGCAATATTTTATTTTTTGATATGTGTATATTTTATGTGCAGTATGTTATTTTTAAATGTGAATTTATTGAAACTGATTGCGTAAATTTACGAACGTCTTTCCATTGTGTTTGTTCGACTTACATAGAATATTTACAATGTTTATCTTTTCTATTCTTATCTGAAAAAGATTTTTCATGGACCACAAATTTTCATTTTGTGCATGTGTATTATCAATCTAATCAAATTTTGATAATGATAACAAGATATGAATGAATGTTGGGAAAAACTCAGGTTAATTATAATTTCTTCAAAATATTTACGGAGTTGAAGAAACTTAAAATTAAAAATTGCCGCTATATTCAAAAACTTTGTATTGTAGTATTTTCATTTTATTCGTATCTGTAAATTGAAAAGTATCGACTTGTAGGTTTTCAACTTAAAAATTGAAATTCCTCAAATTAATAAAACGAATTTCTAAAAAAATAAACTTATTTAAAAATCTATACTAAATTGAAAGAAAAATTTAAATGCTATTTTATAAAATAAATATTTAACCACCTTAAATTGAATTTGTGTTTTTTTTTTTAAAGAAAGAAAGTTAACTTGTTATTAATGTTTACAGTGGAAAATTCCTGTCATCAGCATACATTGTACTGTAATCAAAAATACACAGTTATAAAATCGGATGAATAAAAAATTTATTAGAAAAATTTGAAAAATAGCTTATTAACTATTTTAATATAAACACAATTCCCCCACAATGAATTGAAAATAGTAATTGTCATGTTAATCTTGCACATAAATTGAGAATTCTGAATAAATAGAAAATTGATTTTTGGAATATTAAATATTTTTTTGTAAAAAAATACTATAGAAAATTTAAATTTCCACAATTTGAAGTTTGAATGGAAATTTTTAATTAACAAATTCGAATTCCCTTCAATTCGTAGTAAAAATAAAAGACGTTTCTGAAAAATATCAATAAATTGTGACAGAAATTTGGATGCTATTTTATAAAATTTATTACTCCACAATTGAAAATCTTCATTTTCATGTCATTTAAAATTGGAATTTTCCATTTTTTTTATGTAAAATAAAGAATATTCATTAGTGATCAAAGTTTACAATAAGAAATTCATATGAGAAACATAAATTTTATTTCTTAAAAATTCATTATCATAAAAACTGTTGGATAAAAATCAATTAGAAAAATCCATAAACGCTGTAAATAAATGAAATAGAAGATGAATATGAAATTTATAATGATAAGTTTTTATTTCCGATAAGAGAACGTTTCATTGAGTTCACAGAAAATTTGTTAATTTGTCAAAACATTCCTTTAAAGTGACGAAAAATTCCGTTGAATCAACAAAATGTAATGTTGCTCTAGAAAAATAATCATCTTCTTAGATCGAAAAAGTATTTTTTTCGTGTGCAGTTTTAATGAGATTGACTGAAATAAGAATTTTAAAGATTATAATAATTATTCTAGATGCAGGCGACAAAATTTGGAAGTGTTTTATTTGTCGAATCATTCGTGCTATCTGTGTAATTTCGATTGTATCATTAGTTTTAAAGCATTATCTGAAAACATCATTAACGACGCCGCATGTTGAGAGAGTGGGGGAAGCCCGCGTTAATTACCTGAAGCGAGAAAAAGACTGAAAAATAAATGCTTGTTGACAAGGTAGGTATAGACTTCGGGATCATGTGTTCCTCGTTGCACGAGAAGGTGACGCGTTCGAATCCAAGTCTACTAAAAAAGGCGCGCTGAACATCCCACCAAAGATGTTGGCGCGTACTTTTTGCATTTTTTTATAATTTTTTTTTTTTTTTTTTCAGTACTATATTTTGTGAAAAAACAGCTTCTTAAAAATAAAATAATGCATAATACACAAATATTTCATAACTGACAGTTGTTAAGCAATAATTTAATGATTTTTTTGACACTGGATCGAGTGCACTAAAAAAACCATCATATTAAAAAATATATGATTTCTGCAGAAAATCACCATTCCCTATACGAACACGATAATTTTTCTAATTGTTAATTTGAAAATGTATAATGGAAATTTGTTGCGATTAATTTGGAAAAAAAAAATATGAATGCGTTATGATTGGAAAATAAAGAAATCGTTAGTAAAAATCTTATATGGAAAACTTTAATATTTTTTTTATGTTATTCGTTTCTGTATTGAAAAACTATTAAACCATTGTATTAATATTAAATATTATATGTATTCCAAAATATTTAAAAACTAATGTGTAAAAAATTTTGAATATTTAGAAAATCTCGCAAATATTGAATAATTTCCGAAAAACAAACCTACAAACCGCGAGTTTGATTTTTTTGAAAGTTGATAATGAATTTGTTTTTTTCTTCTGCGTTCAATTTTTTGCAACGAATGATCATTATTCTTAATCAATATTCATGTAATAGATATTTATGCTACAAGGGAGAAAGAGGATGATTCTGACAAGTGTGAATTCGCTCGGGGGCAAGCACACGAGTCAGAATCACTTTCCCCCGTGTAGCATATTCTATTTTTTCTCATACATGTGTAGAAAATGACATTCACTTTTTTTGCATGAAAGCGGGAGGAATGTTCTCTTTTTTGGGGCAACAATGGCTTATCTTTTATGAAAATTCTAATTTTTCACGCAACTGATGTAAGAAATCTGTATTGCCGACACAATGAAGGTTCAGAGGCGTAGCATGAGGAGCCTTGAAAAGTAAAAAAAAGAATTAACGGGGTCCAGGGGCGGAGCCCCTGGTGGGGTTTTGAAAGGGATGGAGCCCCTTCGCAGGGGGTTCGGGGGGTGGAGCCCCCCGATTATCATTAAACAAAATATTTAAATGAATAAAAAAATGATTGATAAATTTTTTTCATGAAATTTAAAATTCGCAATAATTTTGTGTATGAAATTTTTATGAGAAATTAGTCTAATATACATAAAACTGAGTAACCTTATTTAACAATTTTATGTTAAAAAATTGTTTATTAGTTTGTATCAAAATTGAAACTTTGACGATATTTTTGAGCATCAGATTTAATGGCAACCTTAGGCAGTGGCGTAGATAGGAGGGGGGGGGGTGATCAGGGGGATATATCCCCCCCCCATGAGTCCAGAAAACATGTCATAAAATTTATAACATTAAAATTTGAGTAAGTCATATCCCCCCCATGGCAAAAATCTATCTACGCCACTGACCTTAGGAAGTTCAGAAGGAGTGGAAAGAGTGCTCTATTCTTCGAAATCTTCGATCCTTCGATGACACGATCTTTTTTTTCCATTTTTGGAATATGCTTTTGGGAATAAAACGAATGAGCACAAAACAAAACTTATAGGTGCTTATTGGTTAATTTTGCCAATCGATTTCGATCCTTGACATTTCGACAAAAGTGAAGTTAGCATAACATTGTTTTATATTTTACGACAGAGTTATCTGTTTAACCGCTAGATGGCAGCACATCGCGGTAAAAAACAACGAACGATTCCACTGGAAATGCGAAAAATACCCGGATATCAGGGAGAAATGGTTCCCTAGGGAGTAATGGTACCCCCACTTCTTACTTTTCGCGGGTACCCCAAAAAGAGGACATTGTTCCCGCATTTCATGCAAAAAAAGTGGCCATTTTCATGGATGTATGAGGAAAAATATTTTAAAAGGTTTCAGAAGATTGAAATGTTTCAAAAATAGTTAAAAAGTTATAGAAAATTCTAGAAAGTTTGAGAATGTTTTCAAAAAGCTTGGTAGATTATAGATTTTAGAATTATGAATTTCCTAGAGAGTTCTAGAAGGCTCAAAGAAACTTGGGAGATTCCAGGAAGTTTGAGAAAATTTTGAAATTCATTACATGTTTCAGACGTTTATAAACTGTTCTAGAATGCTCTAGAGGGTTCTAGAATATTATAGCAGGTTAGGTTGTAGAATGTTATTGAAACTTGTATCAGGTTCTAGAGAGTTTCGAACATTTGTGGAATATTCTTTCTATACAATTTCAAGACGGTTTTCAATATTTTATAATGTTTTAGAATATTTCAGAGGGTTCTGTTAAGTTTTCAAAAGTTATAGAAAGTTCAATAAAGTTTTAGGGTGTTTAAAAGTTTTCAGTTTATGTATATTTTAGAATTTTTAAAATATGTTTATGTTCTCCAGAGAATTTTAAAGGATTTTGGGAAGTCCTAGAATATTGCAAAAAAATTTCAAAATGTGCTAGGAAGTTCTGTAAAGTTCTGAAATAATTTAAACGGTTTCTCAAAAGGTTTTGAAACAGTTTAGAACAGTCCAGAAAGTTCTAGAAAATTCTAGAAATAGTTTGAATATTTAGGGTAGTTCCAAAAGAATCAAGAAAGTTTGGTGGAATTCTGGAATATTTTAAAAAGTTTCAGAAAGTTTTAGAATACTCTAGGATTGTTTAGAAAGTTCTAGATGGTTGAAAAATAAGGTACGATTGTATGGAAGGTGTGTTATCATAAATTGATCGTTTTCAGCGTAAAATTTGTTGTAAAAGACGCGGAAGAATTTTTTTTATCACAAATTATGATTTTAGGTTATGCTATTGATAGTTGTGTAAATTCACATTGCAATTGACAAAATTTATTAAATAATCAATTACAAGGAAACTATTGACATTGAATAATTTCTATATGAGTGTACCAAAACGACATATTTATATTGTTGAAATAAAAGTTTGTTTTTTTTAAATTAAAACTAAACTAGTTTATATGGTGTTCGAAGATTAACAATAAATCGGTTAAAAATGATAAAATGCGATAATTGTAAAAAAAAGTTGTTTTTTTGTGGATTGTTTTTTTGGATGCTGCAGTTCACATAAATGAACCAAATAGTGCAAAAAAAATTTGTTTGTAATAATATTATTTAAATATTTGGGTGGTAAGCAATAGACGGTGGTCCATAATAGCCTGTTTTCTTCTAGTTCTTGAATATTCTATGAAGTTAAAAAGCATGTTCTAGAAAGTTCTAGGAATTTTCAAAAGATTTTAGAATTGTCTAGGAAGTTTTGGAAGATTTTGTCAAGCTTCAAAATGTTCTATAATTTCTTAGAAAGTTTCAGAAGGTACAAAAAGTTGTAGAAGATTCTAAAAATTTAGAGAATGTTCTGAAGATGTAAAAACGTTTTGGAAGTTTTTAAAAGTTCTAGAATATTCTAGATTTATCCATTCTAGAAGGTTTAACAAAATCTTTCAAAATTCCATAAAGCTTGAAAATGTTTTAGATATTTTCAGCTTGTTTTTTGAATTCTACATAAAACTATCTAGAAAGTTAAATAAAGTTTTATGTTCTTAAATTTAGGATGTCAAAGAAATTCTAGTTTAAAAATGTTTCAGAACTTTCAGAATATTCAACTCAAAAAATTCCAGCTCAAAAAATTCCAGAGACTTGGAAAAAGCCTTAAATGTTTCAAAATGTTCTAGAAAGTTTTATCAAGTTCTGAAAAAGTTGAAAAAATTTTTGTGAAAGTTTAGTGTAGTTCTTGAACGTTTCAGACGTACTAGAAAGTTATAGAATATTCTCAAATTTTTCAGAAAGTTCTAGAAGATTAAAGAAAATCTTTTAGGATTCTAGTATCGTCAATAATATTCTAGAATGTTCTAGGAGGTTCTAGAATATCTTAGAATTATCTATAAAGTTTTAGTTTAGAAGGTTATACAAAGTTTTAGAATGATTTTGAAATCCTTCCAAAGTGTCTAAAAGGTTCTAGAATACTCTAGATTTTTCCATTCTAGGTGGTTAAAAAAAGTCCTAGAAAATTCTATAGGGGTCATCCATAATCCATAAATTACATCATTTTTTTGTCACTTCTACTCTTCATAGAATACACTCGACTCTCCCAAATGTCAACTGCTCGGGAGCACATAATCTCTCAAATGTCAACTGACGCACTCTCCCAAATTTCAATCGCAAGTTACGTACAGTTATGTATTTATTGACAGATGTTAATGTTGCGGAGTTCACTTAACATCTATTCAGTAAACGATCAAATCAAATAGATAGTTAAAATAAAAATTTTTTGCATGATTTAATTAAATTTTTCCAAAATAACAAAAAAATTAACGTTTTTTACTCAAATTAGTACAGAAAAGATTAATTATTGCAGTTAGTTTCAATATTTTCATGTTTTTTCGTGTAATTTCCATAGTTTTATGTAGAAAAAGTAAAATAACCATAGAAAATTTTTTGATAATAGCAGAAAGTTTAGTTTTCACTTGAGAGAGATTTTGTTGACATTTCCCATAATCTACTCAGCATGTTCCATTCTCTCGCATCGTCTGAAGCACAATCTTTTTTTTAATAACTTGTTTTAATTCCTTCTTACATATCCCAATATTTACTCATCATGTTTCACTCCTCTCGCATGGTCTTAAGCAGGCTCGAGAGAGAATTTGTTGACATTTGAGAAGTTGGAATTTGGGAGATTCGAGTGTACTATGTTTAATAAAGATCTAATGACGTTCTTGTTCGTCCCGCAGAGTTTTATCAGGAGTTGCCTAGCGTACAGGAAAGAGGAGCGTATCGACGTATTGACGCTGGCGCGGCACGAGTATCTGCAGCCCCCGGTGCCGAAGCACGGCCGCCAAGCAAACAGTCAGCAGCAGCAGCAGCAGCAGACGTCGTTCACGACCGGTATGTTCAGCGGCATGAACGCCTCGAGCAGCTCGTAGTGCCGCGGCGGAGCCAAGGACAAGAGCGCACTCGACGCGCGAGCGCACGCCAAATCCTGAAGGGACTTTCCGCCCGCGCCGCGACCTCTCGCTTTTTCCCCGGGTTCCTCGGGCGACAACGAAGGGGCGAGGCGGGAGTCGTCGACTGTAAATAAACCAATCATTCGCCTTCGCTATTCACCGGGACACACACCACACACACCACACCGCAGCAAAAACCCTCTTTTTCACCTTCATAACTCGACGAAGAAAGAATGCGAACGCGGGGACTCCAGTGGCGGCAGAAAGTCGAGCGCTTTTGACATTTTCAGCACGACGCCGGAGAAACCCGTCGTTTTGGTATAAATATTCAAAATGTATTATCGTTCCTTGTATCGAACAGTGGGCTGACTGATATAAACTAGTGTTATAAAAATGCGTGATAAAAATGACGAGGGTGATATAAAAAAAAAGGGAAAAAAGAAGTAAGAATGAAACATGTGATAAGTCATTGTGAAATAACCAAGTGAAGTTTGAAACCAAGTGTGCGAACGCCCTCCGAGACGATTATATCGCGCGTTTCGGGAGAATGTTTTCTGTGTGTACATAAATTATGCTATATATATATGATATAGACCCACACACGCACTAATAGAAGTTGATATAATGTGTATATTAGGATGGTCCTTGTTAATATTGGATGTTCATTCTTTGAGATATCGATTGACGCACCCTCTTCGAAGTTTCGAGACACTAAAATCTGTGAAAACCAAAATTTGAAAAATTTTGATTGAAATTGATGTGTTTCGTGATTTATGAAGTTTTGCAGTTTTGCGATTTTTATAAAAAAACAATGTTTTGGGCAAATAAATTTTGTAGTTGATTCGAACTGTTTAAATCTCTTTACAATGTGATTCGATTTCGTTTGCAGTCACAAAAGTATGAACATAAGTACTGTTTCTGAGAATAAAATCGTTAGTAGTGATCCAAATTTATGAATGGATGAAATTTTTACAAAATTTTACATTAAAATCTATACTCTTTAATGTAAAACGATTCCCACATCACAATTCCGCACCATTTAATCAAAAAAAGGACTTGAACAGAAATTTAGAAAACGCAAATCAATGCAACTTCCTTATTTTCTTTTGTTTAGTGCATATTCTTTTATTCTATAAATGTATGCTTCAATTTTTGAATAAAAATCTGAATAACAAACAAAATTTATGTTGTATAAGTAGACGTATAATTAATTATAAGTTACAAAAAATACTTATCGAATATGCAGTATTTATTCCACATGAACAGAACTTTTATTCTGCAAAACTATTGCAATAATTTTTTCATTTCAATTTTTTCCAAATTAATAAACTTAATTTTTTTTCTCAAATGATGAAAAAAACAATCAATTATTTCACAGTAAGTATGTTACAAACAAATTCCATTGATTTGCGCTTCCTTAATCCTTTATACATTTGGATCACCGATAGCGATAGTTTCTCAAAAATTGAAATTTCTCCAAAACGAGTAAAAAGAGATTCAAAAAATGAAAATCGACTCATGTAAACGTCTGCAGCAATTTTTCGGCCAAAGCGTTAATTTTTTGTAAAAATCGAAAAATTTTCAATTTTTAAAAATCGTGAGGCACGTGTTGATTTTAATCAATTTTTTTTTTAAATTTTGGTTTTCGCATTTTTTTAGGATTTTGAAACTTGGAGGGGGGTGCGTCAATCGATGTCTCAAAATAATGGAATAAGGACCATCCTAATATATATATAGCGTGAAGATGGGATGTGAAAAGGGATGGAATTGGAGAGGGCGGAGACGCGTGGTGGCTCGATCCTCGCATGACAACCACCGCGCGGAGATGGGCGTGTTTTCTGATTCGAGGCGCGAGCTCCGATGCGTGGGTTTTCTTCGTTGTCCTTTTTTTTGGAAAGGTGTTTACAGAGTTTTTAATATTGGGAAATATAGTCGAGGAAAGAAAAATATTGTAAATTTTGTATTGTTAATTTTTGTCATATTGTAAGTAAGAAACATGTATTTAATAATTTTTGTGTGGGAAATTTATCCAGTTTCACAATGTGTTCATGTCAACATTTCTCACTTGGCATTCGTGAAATTTATAATCCTCGTTTCTAGTAAACTTGGACCGCAATAAACATTTTTAATATCAATTTTTTGACTCAAGTTCTTTCAAAAGTAGCGAACAACCAAATTAGTTTTGGAATACAAAAGTGTATTTCTAGAAAGTATAAAAGATGTATGCCGACAGTTTTACACAATTTTTGATTCAAAACTATTGAAGATTACGAAATTGGGTGCCTGGAAAAAAATTCAGCGCTGAAAATTATATTGGTGATGTTTATCATCGTCCAAAAAGTTTCCAAGTTATACCAAAAACATTCAAACATGTTATTCTAATTTTTTTTATGTTTATACTAAATTGAGATTCTTGTATTTGAAATTATAACAAATCTTGTCATTGCAATGTAATAAATCTACTCGAAAAATGTTCACTTCTTCACATTAAAATTTTTGATGGCTCAAACTAAAAAACCTAAAATTTGTGACCATCCTTTTTTGCGTTTTTTCGAACAACCACAATACTTTGTTCCAGAACAAGACCAAGCACTTTTTTAGATTTGTATTCCCACGTTTCTTTTTTCAAAGTTTGCTTGCTTTTGTTCGAACAAAGTAAAACTTTCAAAAAAGAAAAAAAAAATCTCAAGCGAAGAACGCGCCTCGAGCAATCGTGTATTAGTACGGGAGCCCATAACACAAATATCATACCCCATCGGTTAACTGATAGTGAGTATGACAGTGACGAACTTTGATATTAAACAATATTAAAGCGCCCTGTCTGCCTGTCAAAAAACTGGACACTATAAGTGAAATAAATTTTTGAAAATCGGAAATAATGAGAAAAACTATACCCATAAGTTAACTGTATGAAAACTATACAGTCTTGTAGCGGGTGAACGTACGATTAAGAAAAACACTATCTGCCTCCTCTTATCGTGGACACTACCCCTGCAGCCGCTCGCGAAAGGGGGTAATTTTTTTGAAAAACATACCCCATAAGTTAACTGGTCAAGTCATGGCTCAAATGAAAGCTCTTGATGTCCCCTACACGAATAATTATGTCTGCCTGCTCTCCGAATGGACAACAAAGTAGCAGCCGTGTTTTAATTCAGTTATTTATACCTAATCAAATCGCGTAAATCTTGGTCTTTTTTCATGCTCAAAAAAAGCCACTATAGGTTTTTTGGTACAGAAAATACATTTCCGGCGTCAAATTTGCATTAAAAATCAATGCAAAAAAGTTAGAACTAGTGTAAAATATTTATCGTGCTCATGAACCGTGATTAATGATGCTTGAAAAGTCAAGCGAAAGACCGAGCATCCAGAGGTCCCAGGGGACTACGCCGGAATGAGCCCGAGTTTACACCTGCTTTCTTCGAGATTCCGGCGTCATTTTCCTCGAATTCTTTTCCAATTCATACATCTCGATTTTCGCGAATGTTGTATTTTTCGCAAATCGACGGTCAGAAATTAATTTTTGAAATCTTCGGAGTTTGGATTTTTAGGAGTTCTAAAATTCAGGGTTCTAGAATTCTATGTTATCATTTTTTAATTTGAAATTCTGTTTTTAAAAATTAATTACTTTAGAAATCTAAATTCTAGAACTTCTAAATTTGAAATATTTTAAATATATTTTATGAAATTTATGATTTCATATTTTACTGTACTACAATTCCATACTATGATTCTGAGATTCTTTAATTTGCGATTTCGAATTCTAGAATCCACATTTTTGGAATTTTATACTCTTGAATTTACAAGTCTGAAATGCTTCATTCTACACGGGAAAAACAGATGCGTCAAAGTCATACAAAATTTTGCATTATCAACAAAAATCCTATGAAGCGTTGCCACGGTAATATGATGTAGACATTTATTTACTGTTTTCATGTATCTATATGTGTGAAGTTCAGATTTCGCCAGATTTCGATATTAGTTCTACACCGACCTTCGAGTTCTTTAGATATTATGATTTTGAATGTTAAAAAAGTGTCGACTTTTGGAAATGGAGGTACTGATTACGTTCAGGCGTATTGAATTTTTTTGTTCCTTATTTTGAATGATCGTATGTACCTTATAAAGAAATACAGAAATTATATTCATGGGTTATTATTAAAATTAATTATTGCTTTATTTGCAGGGCACCATTGTATTTGCGGTTTCCCGAAAGAACAATTCAAGTCCACTCCGACGTAAGGCTTATTTCACATCACACTTATTCGCAATATTGAGCCTTACGTTGAAGTGGACTAAAGTTGTTCTTCCGGAAAACCACAGATATGTATGAAGTACATTTATAAAAACGCTCAGTGTTTATGCACATGTTATGACAATAATAATGGACGGAAAAAAGTGTGAACACCGAATCTAATTTCATGAATGAACTATTTATGCAAAATGCTCCAAGTGAATATAACAATGAAATTGATTAACCAAGTGAATAAATGAAATGTGTAGAAAATTATGGGATATGGCGATCTATGTGAATATATGCATCAAATATTCAATTAAAACAATACAAAGATAATCGTAATAATAATCAATTACTATAAATATGTATAATGTCATAATTTAATTATATAAATACACTGATTCAACAAAATATTCAAGTATGAATTAATATATTAAACGTTTACGAAATTTATAAAAATCTATAAAATTATGTCAATTATTGACAAATAATTAGATGGAGTCATATAAAAATACGCGAAGTATATGAGTAGATCGAAAATAAATATATATTCACACTGCGGTCTGGAGGTAAATGTTTATTTTTAATTCCTAATTTAAGTAATTTATACCATTTGACTGAATTTCACTACATTCGTTACATTAAAATAATTCCCAAAATCAACATAATAATTTATTACAACAATGGTAAAAATATGCATCTTCATTAACATATTTCAATTTTCATATCAATAAAACGTAATATATTATTTTATGAAGGAATTTATTAGATAGACCTATTACATGATGCAACCAAAATTTCAATTGTTCATTAATCGACCTGTACCTAAAAAAATTAACATGTATATACAAAACATACATACCACAAACAAAAAATTTACATAAAGTGCACTTTATTTTATTTTCTACAAAATGTTTTAATTGTTGATTTCTGACATTGATTTTTGCACATAATCACTGATTCTTGATAGATACGAATATTTTATTTCAATAAACCACGACTTATTTATGAAGTTTATAATTTTAGTCAATTGTATGGAATCAAATTCGTATAAAATGTTAAAATATTGATTATATGAAAAAAAATGGTCTCCTCTTTAAATGAAATAAATTTGTTCGTTTTTTTGCAGAAACGTAGACGTCATTAATGAAAATTTTTGATTTTTGTCGAATTCAACTTGATTGTAAATATTTCTATCTCTTGTGATATTTTTGTTTGTTAAACTTTCACACAAAAAATTAAAAAATTCCTTTTTAAACTTTTTTCCTGCGAAACGAATCATGTTCATAAAGATTTGATGTTTCGTCTTTCCGTAGAACAAGCCTTTGTGGAATTTGTAATTGCAGTAAATAAAACATTGACACTTCAGAATTCAAGTTTTGAAAATAGGAGATCTTTCATAAACGAACTCAGAAACAAGACTGATCAGGCCAGATAAAATATTGAATATTTTCGTAAGAAATAAGATAAGAATTAAAAGCATAAAGATAGCTTTTAAATAAGAAATAGTAGATTATTTGTCGATATGAGAAAGTTGACGATTCCTAAGTGGTATGAAGTTGGCTGCATCGCCGGGCATGCTCGCGCGAAGCGCGAGTATGCGTTTGCGATGCAGTCAACTACATAGCAC
>JABFQI010000129.1:0-15044 GCA_022816925.1 Trichacis sp. ZL-2020 | reverse complement strand
ATTCAAGATAGAGAGAGCAGTGATTTGTCATAAAAACCAGAAAAAAACATGGATTTTCAGATTACAAAAAATGGATTTTCAGTTTTTTCAGATTACAAAATTGATATCACATGTTTTTTGTAGTATAATTCGAAAAACATTGTTCACGGTAAGCAGACAAATATTTCAAGTTTGAGATTGTGACCTTGGGATGGTTTTGGACGTAGTTATAACAATTAACCTACAAAAAATAAAGAATAATTAAGTTTTCTTTTGATTTCTTCCATGGATGATTTCCGTTTTTAGCTAAAATTAGTCAATTCTGACGACATAATACAAATTGGAAAAAAAATTGGATGGGGGAGCACCTTTGGGTTGAACCTCATCCAAGCTCACCGTGTAAATATCATTCAGCACTGAAGAGAGAGATGCATACATAGAAAAACATAACGTCATTTATGCAGCATGCGCATGTTGGGAGCTGAATAGAACAGAATGCGTGTACTAAATATATAGAGAATTAGTCAATTCTTCTCTAATCTCTTATTTAAAACCACTCTTCTAGAGGGATGAATGATTGAAAACTCCATATCTTCGTTACTCCAAAGATTATGAAAAACATTTTCTCATGTGCATGTTTCGTGCTGTCCATTGTGTGATTACGAAAATCTTCAACCTTTTGGACCTCAAAAACCACTCTGTCGGGATAGGGGGTTGAACACAATACCATTCATCCTTTAAACAGCTTTGTCCTAGGGGGCCAATGTATATATGTTGTGAACTGAGTATCTAAACAATTTTACAACCTCTTTCCAACCCCTCAATAAATTTACACTCTTTGGGGGATGAGTTTTCGAAAAACTTATACCTCAATGATTCTGAAAATCGTGAAAAATATTCTTGCAGGTTCGGAGTTGGGGTCATCACTGTGGGTTTCGTAGGAAGAAATTCCCCGTAGACATCGTCCCGGTCCAGGATTTCTCGGATGTTGGCAAAAGGGCACAGAAATAGAAACCCTTACAATTGTTTAGTCCTCCGAAAACGTCTTTCATTCATGACGGCTGTGTACACCGCTGGAGTCGGAACACGAGCCAGTGTGTACGTACATGATAGCTATCATTACATTGATATCGCTCGCTCGCTTTGGCTCGTGCCCACGCATTACGATCAAAAAAAAAATTACATGTTGATCCAGGGCAGCCAGCAAAGTCGAGTCGAGTGCAAGGCTAATTCGTTACGGGAAAAACACTATGGTCTGTATTTAGTAGGACTGAAAAGGAATTCTGTACCACAAATTTCCGAGGCGTGGCAAAACTGTCAAGGGCGAATTTTTTATTCGATAACTGATCAATTTGAGCCAATCAATAACCGAATAACGACCAGAAGAGGCTAAGACACACAACAAACTTATGCTGCTCCATAACAATGGTCCATCTCACTCTTCAAAACTGGACACGGACACAACAAAAAAGCTTAGTTAGGAAGTTCTCACGTACCCACCGTACTCAGCGGTCTTGGCTCTTCTGAATTATCATTTGTTTTGTTCAATGGCAGACGTGCTGGCTGAACGGCATTTCGTACCATACGAGAACGTGGAAAAATGGCTTTCTGAATGGTTCGCTTCAAAACTAGAAAAACTATTTTTAGCCATGCCATTCATAACTTGCCGGAAAGATGAGAAAAATGTGTCACTTTCAATTTGAATTACTTCGAATAAACACATTTCGTATTTCGTTTTGAGATGCCGTGTTTTTGTAATGAACAAATCCCCATCATTAAGTTATACACCAGTACATATATGTTCATCTACATCCACAGAGAGAGCGAGAGAGAGATAGAGAGAGAGAGACACCTACAAATACGATTGGCAATTATCTAATCAGTGAGTAGAGACAGTACTTGTCTACAGTTTGAAAAGGTAGGCGATATCACGTGTAAAATAGAATATCAGGTCATGTACATTTTCTTAGATGTTAACATCGGCGTCAATGGTGGTCACATTATTTTTGTAGTCAATCAAGAGAATGAAATACAATTCAACATGAAGTTCGGACTATTCATAAAAATGATCCATAATTTTTCTTTTTTTTCATCGCCTGGTTATATTTTTTTAAATGAGTTATAGGTTTATTTCTGGCCACAAAATACGTTCTGTTAATAATCAGAGTTTACTTAAGTCCATAAAAGTCGATTCTTTAATAAAGATTATGTTAGTTACTATTTTACTGTCATTTCTAATAATGAATGTTACTTCAACATATACGAATTGGCTTTCAATTAGAAATACAATTTTAAATTGTGTTCTTTTCAATGCTGGTATTGTTGTTTTCGCACTTTGAATTATTTTGTGTAAAAATTAGAAAAATTCACTGTGTTCAACATACCCACATCAAATGTTGCATATTATCTTGCTGCACTGCAAACCAAAGTGTGTTACGTTACACACTTTAAATGTGTAGCAACCGACATAAAATTTTAGTAACACACGTAATATGTGTAATACACATATAAAGTGTGTTCAGTTTTAGATCCATGTTAATTTTATCGTGTTAATGAATAACACACACGACAGACGTGTTATCGAGTCACACATTATCTGTGTTTAATGGTTTTCAACACAATACACGTTTAAAATGTGCTTTACTCGCACAGAACTATTGTAATATATATAATATATGACATCACTTATGGAGCACATTTGCAGTACACATATATATTATGTAATGCAACTGCGAATATAAAGTAAATTTTTAAACATTGATTAAATAACAACATTGGCCTTTTTACATCATGGTTATTTATTGATACGAGTAATTCAAGAAATATAGTTTAGGATTCGTGTGTATATATACATATTTGGACTCAAAATTCTATATAACACGTACAAATTTTCCGTATAATATCATATATAATATAATTTTAAAGTTCCACAATCGTTTCGACTCGTTCATGATTAATCAACGGAATATACTTTTTGTTGCAAGTCGAAAACGTCGACAGAGGATGAGGAAAGATTAATTTATTGGAATCTTTTATTAATTTTCTATTAGATTCTGATACTTCGTAAGCATTGACTCGATATTCGTAAGAAATGGTTGACAGCCATCTTAGTATGAAAAGCTTCATTTCACGAAAAACATAAATTTCTTCAATTTCTCCAAAAACAGGCATCTCATTATCATCACAAGTAAGGAGAATAGTACTTCCTTGAGAATATGTTACTCCATGGACAATTATTTTTTTTGTACGCATCAATTGCGTCGTTTCATCAAAAATATTTTCATTATCGTTCATTTCATTCAAAGAGTAAAATTGTCGAGCATTAGGTAAATTACTCAACAAAATGGTCGGTCCAGGATGCACGTAATCACCTTGATATAAGTATTTTTTTGCGGGAGCCCCAGGGATTGAACAAAGTCTTGAACACACACGTGATTGGTGCCTATACGCAAGTGTGAAAGCTATATTCTTGAAATTTCGAACAACAGAGACGAGACTCTTATAGTAGGCATGAGCAGCTTCGAATCTAAAGCACCATTGCTGCCTTGCGGGTCCAAATAAACGTATGTATCGTGGAATGTGGATCAAAAAATGAAATTTTGGAATCAAATTCTCTGGGTAAAGCTCCTCGAATTTTCTAATGAACACTTCTATCAAAAATTCTAAGTAGTCTACAGATTCTTCATGAATTTCGTATGCAAGAGATATATTCATAATTTGCAGTAACATCACAAAACATTTTACATGCTCATTTAACTCTTCGTTCTCGATAGGTATAATCCAATCCCCAATTATGAAAAGCAAAACATGAGCGAGAGTAATTAATTGTCCAGCATTTTGTCGCAGCATACCACCATCCTCAAGATGTTCCCGTAAAACAACAGCTGGCTTGTCATGGCTGAAATGCTTGTAATGAAAATTATTGAGTCTGTTATTGAAATCATCTACTGTAAATAATTTTAAGTCAAAAATGCAGTAACGCAACAAAAGTTTGCAGGCAACTTGCAAAGGTCCTTCAATAAGAACGTGCATAGCATCTTGAGGAAGGCATTGTGTGACGTCAATAATTTCAGTGAAAATGCTCTTCGAATTTACTCCCAATCTTCTTTCCCAGAATGATCGTGCAGCATTCGTTACATTCTCATCGGTGACAGCTTCGATATCCAAATCATGATCTGCCCTGTTACGAGCAGGGAAATGATTATCGCGAAAAAAAAGTTTCCAGTTGTCAATCAAAACTTTACAAGACCGACAAAACCGATGAGCAGATACAGATTCATTGAAGCCCCCTAAAAATGCAGCTGCTGGTGTATCGGCAGCACAAAACAACACAAAACCCTTGAAATTTCTAACTTCCCGATTGATATGTACATCTAACCCTACTGTTCGTAATTGTTTAATTGCCGCAACGAATGGTTCAATAAGTTTCTCGAAAGCACCAGGTTTTTTCAAATACTCGTATTTAACAATCGCATAAAGTTGTATAGCATTTTGATTTGATCGCGATTCAGGATGGATGTTAGCCAGAGTCCAATAAAACATTAACATTTTTTGATTTCGAGAGGCTGTCCCCAGTGAATTTGTAATCCCAAGATCGTCATAATAAAATATTATAGCAAGGGTATTGTTACAGTTCTCACCGACAAAGTTTTCACGATAATAACTACCATCAAGCACCGTTCTATACATACCTTCTACATGACGTTTGGGACTGTCAATATTGTTTCTAATATCGTCATTTTTAAATAAATTTTCTAAATTTTTTAAAAAATGAACAATATATGCTTCATATTCCACTTTGCGTATTTCAAATTGACCAGCTGCAGCGCCTTTTTTCTTCTTTTTCCATTTAAAATCGGTTGCAACAACGTGTCTTTCTGGAGAAACCATATCCAACTTTTCAACTAGAATTTTGTCTAAATCCCTTTTTGATTTTACAGTTGCAAATATTGAGCTCGGGGGCAGTTCATTCTTGAAAACTGTCTCAATATCCAGTATGTTGAGTAACCCAGTATTTGGATCTATTTTACTTCTTATTTCAGCCTAACAGAAAATGTATACATTATATGTATTTTCATGTCATTTCAATTATAATATATATTTTTGAGGAAGTGCATGAAAAATATCACAAAAAATGTATAGAATTCAATTTTGAATAATTTATCATATGAGATGAATAATAGAATACATAATCGAAAGGGATTAGAATTTAAAAAAATCTTGTGCTAATTAGGAATATCTAATTATTCAGTAACGTGATATGAGCTTTTTCGGACCCCAGTGTAACACAAAGTAACAGATATCTTGCCCCACCCCTCTCACCCCTCTTACAAAAATCCTTCACCCAAGAAAAACTAGCGTCGCATTTTGTAATCAAAAAGTTTTTTGTATTACACAACATTATAGATCTCACCCCTCATATTCTTAATGTACTGTTACATTTAAACTGGCGTCCCCCCGTTATTTAAAAGCTTACTATATTATAAATATGTAAGACGATTAAAGGCATCTAGATGTCTTAGGTATGTTTGACGTTTAATTGCTTCTTCAGAATTAAGCGGCCTGAAAAAGTCGAGACCGTTCTCCAAATAATCTCAGAAACCTTTGCTCGTATTACCTTACATTACGAGAAAAAACAAAACTGTATATATACCATGGCAATTTTCAAGTAAGCAGTAAATAAATCTTCAACTTCCTCAGTAAGTTGCTCCATTGCTTTGATAGATACTTTACAGTTTTCACGTATATTAATCATGAATTTTGCTGATTGCATTTCGAGTAGTTCCAATGGTTGCATTTCAATTTCATGCGCAACAGGACCTTCATGTAAAAAAATGTGACGCGATCCGAGAAAAGGGACCTACTATCCATTTGACGTAAGGTCGCTTTTCTAGTGGTGGGGGCTCTAAGAATAGCTCTTGTGTCAAATGGATAGTAGGTCCCTTTTCTCGGATCGCGTCACAAATGCTCGTATGAATTTCATTTCATCACATTTTCATTCAATAAATACAGACAATTTATTCCATAATAGGGGAAATGATACAGAAATTGTAATAAAGGAATTGAACAAAGCCTAAGTGTCGAAAATATGTTTCAAAATTGATATGAAATTATTTAAAAAAAAGTTCAATACAAAATTCGCCTGTTGATTACTTTTTTAAAGTCTTATCCAATTTTTTCCCTTACCATCAAAAATATTCGGTTCAATTCCATAATTGGCATTGACATTATTTTCATTTTTTACCTCAGGTTGATTTTCATGCTTCATAGCAATTTCAATGTCATTGTTCATATCATTTTCATTATTGCCATGGTATCTATAAAAATGATTAATAAAAGATTTCCATTTGAGGAAAACTGCTCCACGACCATTTTTTTGACAACGCACTCGGAATTGGGGATTGTGTTTATGAAACTTGAAATAATGTTTTATCAGTTCAGGATTAGAAGGGCCCACGAAAAAACACAAATTACAGTTAAACATGTTTCTGTTATCTTCAGGATTCATTGCATACTGCATACTGCGAGAAAAAAGATTTAAAAGGTTAAGAAACTATAACATCAAATGTAAACATTACGAAATTGTCATATCGATAATGACGTGGCAGATTCGGCTAATCAAAAAGCAAGCGGTAGAACGATCCTTTCGGACCATAAACACTGCGTTACCGATACATGTTAAGCGTTAGTAAGACTGTCCACACGGTATGTACACAAAGCTGTGTCAATTTTTTAGATTT
The DNA here is from genome assembly GCA_022816925.1 of Trichacis sp. ZL-2020. NCBI lineage: Eukaryota > Metazoa > Arthropoda > Insecta > Hymenoptera > Platygastridae > Trichacis > Trichacis sp. ZL-2020. The sequence continues at coordinate 8,325 of JABFQI010000129.1, read as the reverse complement.
ATCACGATAATAAATGTGCTCGGAAAACGCGACATTCGGAATTGTGGAAACAGTATTGAATAAAATAGCCCAAATCCTATCGATTTCGATACATAATGTAGTTCAGTTATTTGCGGTAATACTCCCCTGATTTTGAAATTCGCGCCAGCTGAAAGCAGCCATTATCGGATCGGAATAAAATAAGTGACACAGCTACGGTGTGAGCGGGCTTAATGTAAACATCGTGGAAAGTTGCAGTGGCAATAAAGGGTTTTTTCTCTCGAGTATAAAAACGCGTGACTTTTTCCTTCTTGTAACAATTTAAAATATTATTGAAAAGTGCATTTCAAGAGCGCTCGTCAAAAATGGAAAAAACTGTGTATTGTCTAATTGAACCTCGAAGGAAATGCATCAAATTTGTGACTCAGCCACACGTGGCTGAAAAAGAATCGTTGCGCTCGAGTCTTTTGGACGCACGTAAAAAAGATTCTATTTTACAAAAAATGTTGACTAACAAGGACATTGTTTTTCAAACACGCGATTTCCGTGACGAATGGTGTGACATCGAGGATGATGATGTTATTGTAAATGAAAGTGATGTAAAAGTTCTCCTTATTCCATCTGTTCCATCTACTGAATCACTTACTCCGATGGAAATCGTTGATGTTGATATTATCGAACCTGAGGGAGATGCTCAAATTTTTTCTGCCGATCAAGTGTCGACCCTTGAGAAATTCGAAACTGCTGTAAGTTCAAGACATACCTAAAATATAATTTTTTTTAAAGTTCATTTTATATTTAAGAAAAGGTAGAATGTCAGAACAATCCTAACCTCAAAATTTCTTAGTTTTGCATTCGGTATCAATTATACGACACTGCTAACAAAACTGCGCAAGTAACCCTAATTCCGCTTATTCGAGATTATAAATTGAAAAAATAATTTCGAATATATCAATATCAATGAATATAATATATTGATGAATATTTTAAAATATTTAAAATATGAATTATGCGTAAAATTGATTTTTGATAACATAGAAGTAAAATCTATAATTGTGATAAAAAAATTAATTTTAATGTTAGAATTTTTTTACGTTACACCTCCTTTAAAGCTCTGCTTTGAATAAATAAATGAATAAATAAAATGTATGCATGAACAAATTTAATTTATGATATACAGTTTAAAAAAGTAAAAAGAATACAATACAAAAAATTGATAATAAATTTATGAAAATTAAAAATATTTCATCATATTAAATTATAATAATTTCATAATAATATATTATTATTTAATAAAAAATAATATGTTTATATCATTTATCACGACTGTCGAGCGAAAACATTCGACTGAGTTGAAGTTTGCCGCTCGACACTGCGTCACGTTAGTGTTGCACTAGAAGTCACATGACCGACCATGTAACATCTTTCAACGCTCGACGCTCAACGCCCCCACGAAATTGCTACTTAATGCCTCTCGAATCCAAGATACCTGAATTTCTGTAATATTATATCTATAACAAGTTTTCAATTTTCTTTCATTTCTTTTTGTTAAAGTATTCAAATAAATTTCAAGATTTTTTTGCGAGGATTCGGAAACATTATGAAATGCTTTTTAAATTTTTGTAAAAGTAAAAAATATTGATTTGTAGAACGTTCTCAAATAATTATTTACTCTGACGTAAATGCAAATACATATTGAAAATTGTTTTAGGATATGAAAGAAAATTCAGGCAAGAAAATTACTTAAATCAGTCTTTTACATTTATAATTGTTTTTCGTTCTGTAGATAGCTTCAAGTTCGAAAGAAACGACATTTGAAGTGAATAAAAATAATACAAGAGAGGAAACAAGGTGCAATAAGGAGTCTGCTGACGCAATCAAATCAGACACTGATGAACCACCTCTCAAACGTCAAAAGCCAGAGTTGAAGGCATTAGAAGTCCAGTTGAATGAGGGTCGTATACCGTATCCCGCGAAATTGCCCTCTCTCCCTATAAACCTGCAGAAACACATTACTGAAGGGAGGTTGTTGGATCGTCAGCCACAATTTATCGCATTTTGGGGGCAGTTTTTAAAGCAATTTACAGATGGGAATCCTACCAAACAAGACTATTCGAATTTGGCTACAACAATAATCCAAACTTATCCCGCCTTGGCTGGTGGAAGTAATAATAATGTATGAATCATTCTTTGAATAAAAATTGACTTTCATGACTTATTTTGATACAATTTTCAAATGGAATACAAAAAAAAGTAATAACAGAGTATACAAAACAATGCCAAAACATATGTCTACAGCAATATATATATTGATTTGAATGTATTTTATTAATATTTTATATATTTAATTTTTTTTATTCTAAAATTAAAGGCGAGACAAATTAATTCATCAAAATAAAAAATTTTTCCATGTTAATATTAATCAGGAAAAAACACCTGTCCTTATTTTGCAGCATATATGACAATTAATTATTTTTATTGCTATTAATACATTTCTTGAAAATTATTTGGAATCGATTAAAAATCGAATAAATAAAGATGTAACAGATGATTGATGAAAATTTCATTTATATGTACTGCATAACAAAGAAATTAAAAGAACGAATAAATACAGGGAATTGTTCGAAGCGGTCTAAGTCAGTGGATTAGAAATCAGAGACGGACTTTATCCAACAATATCACTAAGAAGCAAAATAGCACGTGTGCAGGAGAAGCAAAGTCCACTCCTACTACTACGGCATCGATTGTTGACATCAAGTAATAAAAAAATAATTTTTCCAACATAAAATGTATTCAGTATTAAGAACCTATATTTATTTTGTATATAACTTATTCACAGGCCATTGGAGTCTGAAAAGGCTAAAGAGATTGATGAAACAGAAGCTTTGAAAGAAATACAAAAGAAATTTGTTTCTGGAAAGAATACACAGCATATCAAGAGACTTCTAATAACTACTAAACTTAGTAGACGATCGTTTATTGAGAATGAAGCCTTGCGAATAACTGATATAGTTGAGAAATATCCTCCACTGAATGACTTCAAAATGGTATACAACGTTAAATATCCCAAATTTCTAGATTTTTTTTTTTTTCATAGTTTATAATTGTATTGTGGTTTTTTTCATTATTCTATGCATTTTTCTTATTTTTCACAATAAATATTCACGTTGAATTTTCCTTATTTTTCAGATTTTATTCGAAGTCACCGAAATCATGTCTGACCTCAAAGAAATAGATGTAATTGACAGGGCCCAGAAAATGTTAATGGACCTTGGTATATTCTATGCAGCATCAAATATCAATAAAAATACTACTGATCATTCTGAACTGGAAATTTTGGAAAAAGTTATCACGAATTTGACATGGCGTCAAATGAAAAATAAAGTGCCACCTCTCTGCACTGTGAAAAAGGTAGCCACAAACTTACAAATCATTTGTAAAATTTAATCAGTGATGATTCTCGTGATTAAAGTTTCGTTGATTTTCATTGATTAATTATCAGTTACTATAAAATTGAAGATGAGTTCCAATGATTTCATAAATTTTAACAATTGTTGTTTTTTTTTAAATTTTATTATTACATAACAATTTTCTGATTAGATTTTGATTGTACTTTTTTTCTACATTTAATTCTACATTTAAATAGTAGCTTTCTAATACCTAACGTGTTTATGAAGTGTTGAAAAAGAAGTCAGTTCAAAAATTATCGTACGTTATGAATATGGGTCATAAAGAAACTTTCAAAATTATGAAAATGCTTATAATAAATTTCAAAATGTTGGGAAAACCCCATAAGCCACAAAAGACTGTACTGAGGAAAACTTCCTTACAATTCCTTAGTTTACTTCATTGAGAATTCATCCACCATATGTTGATTCGAAGATGAGATGCATGTATCGTTCGATAGTGGCTGAGTGGTTAGGGCGGTAGCGTACCAGTCAGGCATCACGCGTTCAAGTCCTCATACCGTCATTTTTTTTCGATGTATAAAACTTCTTTCAAACGTTTCAAAACGTTTGTAAAAGATTTGGCCTAACGTTTATACAACATTTGTCAAACCTTTCAAAGCGGACATTTGAAGGTTAGGAGAACGTTTCTACAACTATCCTAACAGCTCCATAACCTTCCTGAAACTTTTTACGAAACTTTTTTGAAACTTTTGTACAATCTTTCGTGGTTAATGGAGAAGAAATTTCAAAAAGATTCCAAATTATTTATTGATATTCCCCTATCGAAAATTTGGTAATAGTCTGTAATTCATGAATTACAAAGTATTACAGCTGGCAAGGTAGATAGGTATCAGTTTTTTTTCACTATTTGCCTCGTACACTGGTTTATATTGAGCCGATACAAACCAGCGCAACAAGGCAAATTGTCCAATGAACGAAAAAAAAACAAAAAAAACCGATACCTACTTTACCGGCTGTGATACTTTGTAATTAATTAATTACAGACTATTACCAAATGTCCGATAGGGTCTATGTTTCAAAAGATTTTGGAGAATATATACATGTTTTGTAAAGTGTTTACAAATCGAGAGATTTACATTACGTATAATTATACTTCAAAGTCATTCGTACTGTATATATCTTTTCGGAAGAAAAACTTAAGTCCACTTTGACCTAAGGCTCATTTCATATCACACTTATTCGCAATATTGAGCCTTACGTCAATGTGGACTTAAGTTGTTCTTCCGGGAAACCACAGATATATACAACCTTATATATCATGTGATCTAAATCGTGTTTTTCCACGTAAATAGATGTTGACGTCACCGGAATCTCTTACAACTGCAGCGAATGAGGCTCCCCGTGCTATAATTTTCGTTGATGGGAACGAAATTAAAAAAGCATATATCGTAGCAGATGAAACAATTCGCTTGGAAATTCCAGAAGTGAAGGTTTCTCATATTGTCAGTGGCTTAATCAGCAGTTACTACTGTTGGCATCGAGATTTCCCACCAGCCTATGCCGGCATTTTAGAATTTTTCGACTTCAAAATATTTGGTCGCGCATTGAAGAAAAATAGCGCTGCAGCAAAATTAATTCGTAAAATGGAAAATTAAAAATTGGAACTGTAATCACGGTGCATACGTAGCTCTTTTTTTTATTAATAAAGAATTTTTCATCTCACTTATGAAACTTTTTTTTATTTCAAACCTTATTTAATCTAACACTCTTAAAGTGTGTGATTTTTTTAGACGCCTAGAATATAAAATCTAAAACACGTTTAAAGAGTGTAAAACAACACGCTTCAGATGTGTTGTTTTACACACTTTAAACGTGCTCGGAAACAACACGGGAAAAAATGTGCTAAATTTGTCTCACTATATTAACACACTCGAAGCGTGTTAAAATAACTCACTTTTGTTTGCAATGTGGTACACCAAGAAATGAAGTCCAAAAATTATCCTTGACAGAATGAGTCAAACTTTTTATAGTCTCAATTCAATGTTGTAAACGGACAAATGACAACATATGTGTCGCAAATTTGCGATACAATATTTAATTTGTCCAATTACAGTATCAAACTTCGATGTAGTAGTTAGCTTTAAATCACTATAACTGTAGACAACATCCATAATAGTATTAAAACATTCCTTTGCTCAGACGTTGAACAGTTACTTGCAAAAAGTAAAGCGTTACAGTTGCAGTTACTTTGTGAGTAACTGTTCATTACTTTACGTTATGTTCTCAATTTAATGTGTGACATTGAGTGATTGGAAAGTTGTCATAGAAAAAGTTTTCAGTGAAATAATTTGAGCTATAATTAACAAGTTTTCGACAATTTATTAGGAATATAAATAATTGTCTACTGTTACCTTGTAACGACCGGTGTTTTAAAGCAAACTCTGCAAATTTTTTCATACTGTTTGCAGTTTGTGTAGATTGGTTTTGCTTTGACTATAATTTATTCCATTTACCTATGCCAGATTTTTCCACTTTTCTATATACTCTGCTTTCAAGAGCTTTTTCGATGTCTTTCGTTGCAATCAGATTCAGGATATGGCAAATGAATTTTTGATAAGGTGATAAATTAAGTAATCTGAGTGGTAAATATACTCAAAAGCTTTGCCGAAATTTGCTGCTCCATCTGTCACAGTTTTTGTAACTTTAATCGAATATCAAATTCTTTGTGAGTCGTGTATATTTCTTTGGCCACAACGCCATGCTTATGTCTGTCGAAATCTGTTCTACACCAAAAAAAAGCAGATTCTTGTTTTAAAGTAGTAAGGTCTAGGCAATGTGCAGTTACACCAATAGATGCCATATAAAATCAGAAATAACTGTTCGATTGAAAACATTATAGTATATGTAAATTTATAAAATACCTGTATTTTGAATATGTGAATTTTTAATACATGAATTTATCAAAATAATAGAATCATTTAATTATGATTAGACAAAAATTTGTTCAAGTCATCGAGTTTTATTGGAACTCTTCTGCAAAATTCTTCTTTCTATTATTCATTGAAGTTTTCATTATTCATTACAAAGATTTGAACATTTGATGTTGAGAGTTTTTTACAATAAAAATACATTATAGATTATAGGACAATCGAAAGGAACCTTTTACCTTCGCTCCAAAAATCAGCTGTTGTGCAAACCCAATTTATTTTTTTTTAAGCTCAACAATCAAATTCTCTTATCTGTGAATGATATTTCAATTTTGGCTTTTGAGGTTTCACTGCACATAATTTTGATTGACGACGGCAGCCCAAGAAAACAAAAATTGATGAAATCAGGTTTATCGACTAACGAGTGGGGCGAATTCTCGTTAATAATGAGTTTAATTGAATATTGATCGACGTTTCTTTAAGAAAAAGAGATGTTTTCTGAACTAAGCCTAAGTTTTTCTTGCTTTTTTATAGGTGGCTCTTCTTCAACGCAGTTGATGATTGTTTTTCTTTTGGATTTATGTTCTATTTTGGTGTTCTCATTATTATTGACGTTATCCAAATGTTTTGGATGTAAAAACTGTATTAACCAATTTTATGTTTGGAAATATTATAAACACAGCGAAATTTTTATACGTTTCAAAAAAATGGATAGCTTTGTTCGTGAATTATATCTGAATCAAAAACTACGAAGAGAATATCTTGATTCGTGTCATTAATTTATAATATTCAATTTTGTATAATTAGACGTTTATTACATTTACTCGAAACGATTCACTTTACTCAATGAGATTTTTTTCATCACTAAATAAATTGATTTCATTATATTTGTTTATTTCAATCGATTTTCTTATATTTACGTATTATTCAATTACTTATTAATTTCATTTATTATCAGAAATTACTGATCATCAAGATGACGAAAACAATATTTCTAAAATAATTTGGTCACGGCAATATGTTAACTATATTGTATTTTCCCGATAATCAGTAAGGTTAATAAAATTACCAGCCGCGTGCGCGGATGTTAGATATTTTCAAAACTTTTTTCGCTTGTTATTCAAAGGCGAAAAATGAAAAAAATTTATATATGATTATTATTCTTTGGAACAATTTTGTCCCAACATTTCGGAAACCATAATTTTTTCATCGACAAAGAAAATTAGAAAAAATTATGAAAACGAAAGTTTGAACTACACTTCTGTAACAAAGACGGAAAATTTCAGTTTTATGGTATTTTACTCACACAAGAAATGCAATTAGTCGGCAACAATAGTATTCAAATGGATTAATGAAAATAAAAAAAATTAAATATGAATATTGAGTTAAAACCTTGTTGACGAGTATTGAAATAATCTAGTTGAATTTCAATAAGTCATGTTATTTCTTAAATAATAAAACAAATTTGAAATATAAGTAAATGATAATCGTTTTATAAGTATCAGTATAAAATCAGATTTCTGCTTCTTGACAATCGGAAAAAACACTGCACTTAAATATTGAAAAATATTCATCAAGAGTTGTAAAGTTAAATTTCGATTTTAACTTGCTAAATGGAATTTTTTAAACCACATAAACAAATTTTTCCTGAATTTCGTGGTACTAGAATTCTTGATTTTCAAAATCACATCGAAAATCATACATTGAGCATGAGGGAATTCATGACAATCGATATTTTTTTTTAAGATCGTATTAATTCAAGATTTTCTATTTCCGTGATGGGTGCGAATGGGTTTTTAAAACGAAATGTGGGGATTGCTACCCGAGCCGAAAGCGAGGGCTGCAACACGTAAGTTGAAAAAGTCTATTCACAAATTCACGAACAAGATTTTTTGTTACGAGAGGCTCAAAGTCGCGACGAAGTCGCCATTTCGAGGTTAGAGTGACGAAAAGTATTTTTATTTTACCGTTTTCCCCTAACAATTTTTTTAACTTAATCAAAGAGTTTG
>JABFQI010000128.1:0-15059 GCA_022816925.1 Trichacis sp. ZL-2020 | reverse complement strand
ACTAATTAGCGAAGAACTTTGTCATTTATTCAAATAAGAACAATTGAATAAAATTCAATACACTGCATCGCGGCATTGTTTTTATTCAAATAAATAAAAAAGTTCTTGGATAATTATTAATGCAGAATATAAGAATACTTTGCATCTTATTGCCATAACAAAGATTAGAGGTAACATTTGCTTTCGATCGTGATTGCATGCAATGATAAGCATATAACATTACGAATCGAACAATGATTGCTAATTATAAATAAAGTATTTAAAAAATGATAATTTTATCCGTGATTTCACTGATTATTAGTATTGCATAAGTCTTTATTATAATTCTTAATATGTTAAAATAGTAATCTGTTCAAAAATTGCCGCGCTTTCAGCAACATATCGTTACGCCACCATGCGGCTAATTCACTTCCGGCGACATCTCCATCGGTGGAGTTTCTGTACTGCCATCAAAACGCATGTTAAAACCGACTGCTTTAATAAATTATTAGACGGTTAAAATGACCGGCAGTATATTTTTTTCGGGAAATACGTATACACACGTCAGCTTCAGTAATATAAAAATTTTCAATCCCCATCTTCCAGCTCAATTATTAAAAATCGTCTCTAAATTCCAGAAAATTCATGAAATTATCCATCACTCTCATGACCATTCAATTCCGAAATTTTCGAATTCCGCAGGAACCCAGAAGACCTTCCACCCGCCGTCCCCCGCCAAACTTCAAAACCACCCAGGACCTGGTAACCCTGAAGAACTCCAAAACCATCAAACTCTTCCATGTGTACAACCGCACCCTGTGCTTCAAAAACGGCGTCGACGAGCAGAGGATGCTAAACCAAAAATTCCCAAACAAATGTATCTGCAACCTCGGCTGGCACGGATCCGACTGCGGCCAACCGGAAGTCGCGTGGCGAACGATAATGGCTTCCAAACAAAACGTGAAATTGAAACGCCGCAAAAACGTGCGCCGCCTGATACACGTGTTTTGCCTCGACGAGTACAACTCCGCAATCGCCGAAGCCGCGGTCGAAGAACTCCACGACGTGGTGGACCTCTTCGTCATCCGCGACTCCAGCATCTCCGAGAACAACTTCCGCCACCGCTTGACCAAAGGACTCCTTCAGCTCCAACAACGAAAAATCCTCTACGTGAACGCGACGGACCTGGACTATTCCACGTCAACGAAATCCGTCTCGAGGTACCTCTGGAGGAACGTGGTGAAAAAAGTCGTGCGCAACCTGAGGGACGACGACGTGTACGCCATCACTAATCCCGAGCAAATCCTTAACTCCAAAGCCCTCATGTTCCTGAAGATTTATGATGGTTGGCCCCAGCCAATCGGGTTCAGACTCCGATGGTCCGTGTTCGGATTTTTCTGGCAGCATCCCTTGAAGACGACCATCATCGTCGGCGCCTACACCCTAGGTCTTCTGAACTCCCCGACCCGGAAACTCGAGGAAGCCGGGGAAAGGGAGACCCTAGGGCTCGTCATCGGGGACCTCAATCATTACGGGGGGTGGTACTGTCATTATTGTGAGTCACCCGCGAATATTGTACATTCATTGTGTCGGGACAACAAGACGAAATTATTAACTGCCGACAAGAACGTGGATGTTCCTTTTGTGGAGGACCTCATCGGGGCCGGACTCTGGATCGATGGCAAGACCAATCTTCTCCGAGCTTATAAATCCCGGGAGCCGTATTTCGCTCCTGAGATTGTTTTCAACGAGACCTGGAAGTACGATTGGCTCCTGGAGAACTTTTACGCGAAGCTCGATTACTATTGACGCGTCGACGGCGAAACGACTGTGATATATTAATCCGTACTGATGGCGAGCATAACTTGTACTCCTGTAATATATACTGAGTTTGTATACCGACTTGGCATGTTAAATAAAGTGCGAGTGTTTAAGTCGTTTACGATGTTGCTCCATTTTTATTGGGGGAGGGAGGGATTTCATACCAACTAACCAACGAACAGCGTAACTTAATTGTTAGGTTAGTATATTCCCTAACGTAGCTTAAAATTGTGGGGCGGAACACATTTTACAGCATTTTCCGAGAAAGAAAAGAAAAATTCCTATAAGATTAGAGATGTAGCGTAGCGATTACGTGGTCGTGAGACAGAGCCATTATTTTGTGACATGACATGACGTTATATAAATTAACATATGTATCTATTAAAGCAGCGATTTCCATATTATAAAATGTCGTTTTATTATTTTTCAACAATTTATTGTTAATGTATAGGTCGATTTATGTCTACCGTTCTTTTTGTCTATTGTCAGCAAATACAAAAAGATAAGAGAAATCAGTGAAGAATTTGCTCAAAGTTTTTCGTCATCTAGTTGGTCTTACTCGGAGAATGCAAGAAAATCCATAAGAAAGAGTTTGCAAAAAAAAATTTGCATATAATAATTATTCGAGACATTAAAAATTATTCGGATATGATTTTTAACCGAAAAATATCTGTTGTAAATATTTATTGTGAAATAATTTTTTTTTAAATACAACATCCCCACCCGAATCGTCAAAAAATGGTTAAAGTGGCGAAAATAACAATAAAAATGTAAAACGAGCAAAATGACGAAAGAAGTTATTAATAAAAAAACGAAAATCTTCCGAAAATATTGATATAGGGTAGAACCGGGATGTATGGATCACCGGGATGTATGAATCACTCTCTCCCGTTTCTAAACCGCGTGACTAATCGTGCTAGTTTTCAGTTCTTATCTTGTCGTCAGCATTTTTGTCTGCAAAATAAGGCCACTTCATAAACTTGTATCGATTTGTACATAAACTGATCGCAAGAAAATCTTCGAAAAAACGGCGGCGAGTACAACAACGTATCATTTTTATTTTTAATTAAATGATTTCGATTAATATTAGCACAAAACATGTGAAAATATTTTCTTCACTCTGTTCTGGTCTATTATTATATGTTATATGTAATGAATAACTTTCAATTTCAAGCAAATTTTATAAATCATCAACGATTTAATTGATTATTTTAAATATATTTTCAATGGGTTTTAGGTGTCGAGTGCGACAAGACAATTATTATGAAAATATGAAGAAGATGCTCTACAGCAGTTTCAGACAATATTCTACGAAGGTTTATGGTACCTTGTACACCTGATCATTTGTTTGGAGTTCCTCAAAAACTTACTACAACAAACATGTTAATTTTTGTAGAAGATTTCCAGAAGCTCGATATGTTTGAGTTATATGATCGATCTGGTGCGCTTTAAGACTATAAGTACCTGGAAAATTTTTTTATCCAGTAGGTAAAAATAAACTCTGATCCGCAGATATTTAGATCTCTGAGTCTGAAATTTTGGATTTGCGGATCAACGGTTCCGATCTCCGGATTCTCAGATTCATTATGACCACGAATTTCCGGATACGGACTATATATTCCAATGCACTAGGTCGATTTTCATTATTTCCGCGTTTAATAGCTATGAATTTTTCAACCACTTTTTGCACCAGCTCGATTCTTACTATTCTTTGGGAAAGAGCTTCGAATTCGTCGACGACCTTGTCCACCAGGTTGATTTTAACAGAACATTCCACAAGAAAAAGCTTCGAATTTTGTCAATCACCTAATGCACCAGGTTGATTCCATTGATTTTTTGAGCACCAGTATCGAATTCGTTGCTAACCTATTGCACAATATGTCGATTTCTATTATTCCTTGAGAAAGAGCTGGGGATCCGTCGACGTCCCGTCGCAGCAGGTTGATTTTGACTTGAGAAAGAGCTTTGTTTTCGTTGAACACCTCGGGCACCAGGTCGATTTCTACTACTCCTCTAAAAATAGTAAAAATCGGCCTGGTGCATCAAGGAAGTCGACGAAATCGAAGCTCTTCCACGAGGAATAGTGAAAATCAACCTTGTGCACATGGTGGTCGACAAATTCATAGCTGTTTCTCAAAGAATAATAAAAACCGACTTAGTGCACGAGGTGATCGATAAATTCAGAGCACTTATTTGAAAAAAGGTGGAAATCGACCGAGCGCACTGGGTGGCTAACAAATTCGAGTCTCTCCCTGGAGAAATAGTAAAAATAGACCTGGTGAACTAGATTTTCCATGAAGCCTAAGTTTCTCTTCAGAAAAATAGTGAAAATCGAGCTGGTGCACTAGGCGGTCAACGAATTCGAATCTCTTCGTCAGAAAGTAGTGAAAACTGACCCGATGCACTCGATGGGCGTCGAATTTGAAGCCTTACCCCGGGTAATAGTAAAAATTTACAGCACCGTTTGATGCAATACTCTTGTTTCGTGTCCGAAACCGAAAACCCGTAGATCTGAATCGAAATCCGCAGATCCATGAATCCGAATTCGAAGATCCGTTCGAACGGGTCTTAAGGATCCGCATCTGAAATATCCGGAAATCCGGATATCCGAAATGAACGTCACGATCCGTATCCATGTTCGAGCCCTAAAATGAACGATTCAATACACCAGGAAACCAGAAATCTAGAAAGACGTTAGCAGGAGTTTATTATGATCAATCTTGCGAACTACATAAATCTAAATTGCGAATAACAACCCGTGAATCTTGCATTGATCGACCTGGTGCACCAGTGACTCTGACTCCCCAAAACATCACGTGGAACTAAAGTACAACAACGCGACGCAATTAATGTCAAATATTTCCGTATGGAATGACATATAATATATAGAAACTAGGGCTCGAACTTTTTGACGGATTTTCAGATCCTAAGATCCACGCGGATATCCGTCAGTGGCAGTGGATCCGGATCAGCGGATCTTCGGATCTAGATCCGCGGATCCGCATCACGGATCTTCAGTTGTAAAACATTGCTGATCTCAACGAGCGCGTAGAAAATAGAATGACCCGATTTAATAACAAAAATTTTTCATTATTTAAGAGCATTAATTAGTACATTACGCTACCAGGGCCTCGACGGGTCTTTTATGGCGAGGCTTTTTCGCTGTGTTCGAGTCAATGACGAGTATACAACGAAAAAGTCGAGGCATGAAAGAGTCGAGGCCCGAGTAGCGTACTGTATTATTTTAAACAAGGACGGCAAGTAGCGGCTCGCTAGGCCCCGAAAGCGAGAAATCGAGTCGTTCTTTTTGAATCGGTGAGGAACCCCTAAGGGTTCCAGGTAGCGATTTATCAGGATGCAGATAAATGAGATGAAATTTATTTGTATAGCATTCACTTAATTATAAATTAAATAATTATTTCTCTACACTGCAAAAACTGGCGTTTCATTCATGTTTCAAAATGAAACTTTAGTCTGTTTCAATAGTATCGGAAACAGACGTTAGTTTCACTTGGAAACGCTCGATAATCTAAAGTGTTTCAATGCGAGACATTTGTACGTCTCAAAATTGACGAAACGTGTATGGTGTTTCATAAACCGGAAACATTTAATGTGAAACGCCTAGGGCGTTTCGATTCGAAACGCGACGCCACAATTGAAACATTCATCCCTGAAACACTATATCGAACATTTCAATTTGAAACGCGTCAAAACATATCCATACATATCAAACAATGTGATTAACTAACAAAGTATTTGATCCACCTCTGTAATAGCACATTCTACATTAAAATTCTTCCATTTTTATTGAATGAGTGGAAAAAAAGATATTGATTCAGGTATATTTATTTGACACTTCATTTACGAAACAAACAATTTTCGAGGTTAAGAAGTACAGATTTTTTGACAAATCCCTGTTTCCGAATGAAACAAATACATGTTTCGGAATGAAACGTCTGCATGTTTTAAAATGAAACGTTCTAGCACGTTTCAAAAATGACTACACGAAACATTCCAGCTGTTTCAAAATTGACTACAAAACGTCTCAAAATGAAACGCCAGTTTTTGCAGTGCACATGCAGATTAACTGTAACCCACATTCAAATTAATTACAGGCCGTCTGCAGGTCAACTGAAGGTCAACTGTAGGTCGACTGCAGGTCGACTGTAGGTGAAAATACCTGCAGTTGATCTACAGACGATCTGCAGATCAATTGCCGGTCAACTGCAGGTCGACTTCAGATGGTATTTTTCCAAGGGTCTAGAAGTCTCTGGAAGGAACATTCGAACGGAAAGGTTTGGCAAGGCAACTTTATATTAGAAAAACTTTGTTAACCATGAAGTATAGTCCTAAAACTGAAACTTTTGCCAACCATTTTTTAAAGTTCGATAATTTGGTCCGGGAATTGAAGCGAACGGCGGCAACCTTGTAAGAATTGGACATAGTATGTCATTTTTTATTGACAATGCCGCCGGAATTTGACTCACTACTCACGGCAATAGAAACACTGTCTGGTTATAGGCCTATTTTGGCCGGACACCATAAGCACATTATTATAATAGAAACACTGTCCAAGGATGATTTAAAAACTGCTTTTGTAAAAAATCGCCTGACGGATCATGAGACGAAGAGGAATGGACTAGACAAAGGATTTCGGAATGAAGACAACGCACCCACAGCGTTCGAAGCTGGAATAAATAGACCAATATGGAAGAGACTTGGGAAAAACAAGTTAATACACACAGTGGAAGAAATTTTCCCTATGCCTGCCATGAATGCCGTTAATAAGGGCACAAAATAGCCAATTGTCAAAAATTAAAAGGACGACATGCAACGTCAAATGCCAACCTCGTCCAAGGACAAGGGAGAAGTTTTTGTTTCATGACTGCGAAAACTGAAGAGGAGGATAAAACCAAATTTTTTTTAGATTCAGGTGCCTCTGATCATCTAGTGCGTGGGGAATAAAAACTCACAAACGTTCGCAAGTTGGAAAATCTTGTTGTCATAAATGTGGCTAAAGCGAAAGCCTCACTAGTGTCAACGCACTCTGGTGATCAGGAAGTTGTGAGCTGTGTCGACCAAAAAGTAATTCAAATTGTCATTGAAAATATCCTGTCTGTTCCAGGACTCAGTCACAATCTTTTACCAGTAAGAAGATTGGAAGATGCTGGTTTTGAAATAACCTTTAAAGGCGGATAAGGAATTATTCACAAGGAAGGGAAGGTTGTAGCAGTTGCACACAGAAAAATTTCGGAACTCTATGGTGCTGGATTTCTGGAGGAGACTCCAAGTGACAGCAAATTTGAGTGAGAAGGATAGGAAGAGCTGAAAATTATGGCACGCAAGTATGGGGCATTTAAATTACGAAAGTGTCAAACAACTGTCCCAAGTGACAGATGGAGTTAAACTGGACGGAATGAAGCCCTCAGAAATCTGCGAAATCTGCGTGGAAGGGAAACAAGCAAAACTACCCCACGACCAGACTTGTCAACGCGCCACAAGACCTTCACAGTTGATACACACGGACTTATTTGGACTGATTACCCCTCCATCGCACGATGGAATAAGGTACGTGCTCATTTTCACGGATGATTGCACTCATTTTGCAGTTCCGTACCCTCTTAATGCAAAATTTGAAATTTTGACATATATAAAGATATTTGAAGTCATGGCAACAGCTTATTTCAACTGTAAATAGAGCCGACTACGCAGTGACAACGGTCGAGAGTATATCCCCAAAGAAGCAAGAACCTTTTGCAAGGAGAAGGGAATCCAGATTAAATTTACAATACGCTTCACGCCTCAACAAAATAGGGCAGCGGAACATATGAATCGCACAATAATTGAGAAGGCGAGATGTATGCTTCTAAATTGTGAGCTAAATAAATATCTGTGAAACGAAGCCTGCCTCAGTGCCGTTTACTTCATCAATCGTTGCCCTACTCAAGCGTTGGGAGGAGAAACACCAGCAGCGCTGTGGTATGGGCAAATACCAAATTTGGCAAAAATTAGGGTTTTCGGAATCATCGCTTTTCACAAATTGCCCAAGGAAATTGTTGGAAACAAATTCGACTCCCGTTCAATATGTTGTCACGTGGTTGGATACTGACCCAATGGATATATACTCTGGAATCCAGAGGAATGACGGATTATCGTAGAAAAAGACGTACTTTTTGATGAAAACAAGTTCAAGTTTGAAAGTATGGAATTATAAAAAAAAAATGGAAAACACTCAGGATAAAAAAGGATAGTTGCCTAACCTCAAAGATGAAAGAAATACTCAAAAAGAGGAATTGCAAACGCCACAAGGAGATCTTGACATCAATGACGTGGAAACTCCAAGAAGAAGTACGAAAATTAGTACGAAACATAGGAGTCTCGATGATTATATGATGCTTGCTCTAAGTGCGGAATCATTCGTTGACAATATTCCTCAAACTTTTGAAGAAATATCTAGTCGAGATGACCGAAGAGACTGGAAAAGTGCCATAAATCAACAAATAAAATCGCTCTTGGAAAATAAAACCTAGGAAATTACAGACTTGCCACCAGAAGCACGAGCGATAGACTGCAAGTGGGTTTTCAAACTTGAGAGGAAAGCTGATGGGTCAATTGAGAAACACATAGCACGTCCAGTGGCAAAAGGGTGTGCCCAAAAATATGGAATCGATTACGAAGATACTTATGTACCCGTCGCACGTCATACCACTCGTAGAACTCTCTGTCAGTTATTAATGAGCACAAACTTCATACATATCAACTGGATGTAAAAAATGAATTTTTGCATGGGGAACTCAAGGAAACTATTTACATGAAGATTCCAGCTAGTTTTTCCGAGAAAAAAGGGAAGGTATTCAAGCTCAAAAAGGCACTATATGGCCTCAAACAGGCGCCAAAAGCCTGGAATGAAACATTCGACAACTTCACCAAAGAAATATGACTCGTCCAAAGTGTAGCTGATCAATGACTCTATATTGACAAATCTGAAGGAATGGTTTTTCTACTTTTATACGTCGACGATATTTTCATTGCTAGTTCAGACAAGAAACGCCTCATTTGGATCAAGAAATCTCTGAAAAAGAAATCTCAGATGAATAACTTTCAAGAAATTCACTCGCTTTTGGAAATAATTATTCACAGACCAGACGAGGAAACACTCGTGATTAGTCAAACAAATTATATAAAAAATTTACTCGTTCGCTTCGGCATGGAAGATTGCAACTCTGTCACCACGTCAATGGAAACAAATTTTGAACCTGAAATTGAAAAGTGCAATGAGAAAAACGAGGAAAAAGATGAGAAAGTTCCTTATAAGGAATTAATCGGATGTTTGATGTACGCAGCGACGACAACGAGACCGGATATCTGCGCCGCGGTCAACTTCTTCAGCAGACACCAAAGTAACTATATGCGAAATATGTAGAAAGGACTGAAAGACTTGTTAAGGTACTTAAAAGTCATCCTCGACGAAAATATGGTATTTAGAATAAGTCGTGGTCCAAAATTGGTCTGTTCCGTAGATGAAAAATTTGGCAGTGAAACGGACAGGAAATCGATGTCCGGATACCTCGTTCAAGTATACGAAAATTTTGTCTTCTGGCCAACACATAAACAAATGGCTGTCGCATTATCATCAACAGCTGCAGAATATATTGCATTGGCCACGGCTGTTGCCGAGCTGCTGTGGATCCATGTTTCAACCAACGATCTAAGAATAAAACAGAATGGACCATTCACTGTTTTCGAGGACAATCAGGCGGGCATTAGTTTATTGCACAAATGGGAACACAGACGTTTAAAGCACGTCGTCGTCAAATACAATTTTGTACGAGATTTGACCGAAAAGAAGAAAGTGGACGTCAAGTACATCAACACCAAGGATCGAGCTGCGGATATATTCACCAAAGCATTTCCATCAGAACAGCACTAGAACTTTGCAGGAAACTCGGGATTGGAAAGATAAATAGTTGTTCCACTGATTTTATGGTACGTGAATGAAGCTCGAAGCTAAAAAAAATGTAAGACTGATAAAAGACCATAATTTTATTCGTTATTCGCCGTAATTTTGTTTTCTTTCTCTTCAATCGACAAAGGCATTATTTTGGAAAAATTGTTGAAAAGTCGATCAGATAATATCAGCTGATAATAATGGAGTCCTTGCATAAAAAATAAATTTAATTTTATTATATCCGTCATGTAGAATACGAAGAAATAATCCACAGGTAATTTTTCTTTTTTCGATTAATCAAAAATTGAGGAAGATACAGAGGTTCGAAAAACGCTGTGACGTCACTATTCACGTTAGAATAACGTGGATATAACAGACTTTATTTTTATTTTGCATACATCGATTTCATTGTCATAACATAAATTGAGGAGGAGTATTGAAGACTGAAGTGTGTGTGTGCGCAATTCATGTAATGGTTTAATGCTCATAAGGTGGCGCCTTCCGCTATCCGCGGAATTTAAGCGAGTCAAAAAAGAGAGATCGGTTTTACAAGTAGTAGACAACGAGGCGTTTAATAAATAACTAATTGTACTTTATTGTCCGCATACGTGATTAAAACCCGATGCGCAATTTGACAGAACAAAACGGACGGTTGAAATCCAAAATCAGTTAAAAACTACAAAAATTTTAACATTGAAAACAGTAAAAAATTTCAATCTATCGTAACAAGTACATTTATTGACACATTTTTTTCGAGCATTTGTTGACTTGGCTAATAATTTTAAGTCAACCAAATCACGCTAAAAAATTATGCAGAGAGTTTTTCATATTTATTACATAAATTATTGAAAAATTCCCTCCCTAGAGACTCGAGAACATCCTTAATCGAAAAAAGAAAAAATACGTGTCGATTTTTTTTCGGATCCCTACCATATGGATAAAATATCACAGAAGCCGGTAGGTTTCTGCTGTCGCTCCACCCAATAAAAAAAAATCATCATATCATGTATCATGTATATCTATATATATGGCAAGCGTGGTTTTAAACGCATTGACATACTCTGTATCCTTTTCTTGCAACGTAGTATGAGTGACGAAGACAATTTTTATACGTTTTTTCGAAATCAATAATGGCGTTATGATGCAATTTTTTCATTACAAAAGTGTAGGCAATATACATATTTATTTGCACTTGGGTCAGAAAAGCTACACTTATTTCTGACCACTGTGATTTCGAGCCAATGGTTTACAGTGGTTGAATGTAATTTTACCTGCAGCACGCTAGCACACACGCGTACTGCAAGTGCACAAGTATAATTCGACGCGCTGTTGTGGATATCACAACTTTCATGTATGCAAGTTTTACTTGAAAATCGACGTACAGTTTCATATATCACAACTATCACATGCAAAATATAAAGTGAAGCGTCGAAGAACAAACAAACAACATTTCTTTGAAGAGGAAACATATAGTTGTATGTATATGAAAGCGACGGCCGGCCTTTACATTTTGTTAATGTGTTAATGTGTTAATTTTTTTCGTAAATGACTCTATTATTACTATCTGAAATAATATATTTTGAGTATAAAAAATACTTTGAGCCACAAATGAATTGAAGAGATATTTTTAGATTTTCATTGGTTTTAATAAAAATGCAAAGTATTTTGTTTTTATAATTGTCTACATGACAAATCATTGAAATTTTGTATATAATTATTATACAAAACGTTGAAGTTCTCATACCTTTATATTAAAAATTGCAAAAATTTTGCCGAATAAATTTTGGAAAAAGTTTTTAAAACTTTCCGAAGATATTTCGTGCATTCATAATGCATGATAATTTTAAAATACCCAGGGTTCATAATCTTTTGGACTGTTTGTGGGAGATCGCTTCACTGTTAGGAAACAAGTTTTTCAAAATATTTTTCAGCCTGCGGGGTCGATGGGAACATTTTTGATATACAACGCATTTTTGCCACCTTTCTCGTGAATGCTTGATTTTCAGCCAATAGTCATAATTGCTTCGACATATGGAGATATCGGAAATATTTGTTTCTCTTTGCTTCCTTATCAACATGAACAATTAAATTATTATTGCCTCAAAGAAAAAATTCTATTCTAAGATTTTCAATAAAAGAACAATATTTTTTTTCATTACTTTAGAATTATTGAGAAAAATACAAAACCATTATCGAGACGCACGTTGGTCCAGTGGATAGAACATGGGCTTCGTAACCCTAAGGAGCCGAGTTCGAATCTCGGGTGCCCCATGGATTTTTTTCTGACAAAATTATGCATGGGGATTCGAGGGCGATATAGGACCAGAACAACCGGTGTCCGCAGAATTTTCCTGGTTAGGTGGCCAGGTCACATTCTACCCATCGTCATCCTTCGGAGGGGACGTAAAGCCGTTGGTCCCCAGCGCACACACTTACACTGACACACACACGCCCTACACGTGCGCTGATACAACATCTAAAAATGACAATCAAAAATGATAATGAAAGGTACGCGGAGAATCCCGGGAGAAGGAAGGAGATAAAATAAGGAGAAAAAGGACACTCGACTTCTAGAACTTCGATTATCTAAAACTGTCCTTTGGAGATCAGAGAAGTAGGAAATTAACCTAAAAAATGGCGGCTCCGCGAAGATCGAGGAAAAAGAAGGAGAGAACAGAGTGGAAGTGGCATGTATCAGGAAAAAGAGCGAGGGTAGAAGAACAACAAGGGAAGAGAAAGAAAGAGAGAATAACACGGAAAAGTCGTAGACAAATATTCTACATATGAAAAAAGACAAACAACCTCAAAGACCCACAAGGGTATGAATAACCGTGATTCTTTTTTTACAAAACCATTCTCGTGTAAATATATATATTGAATATATGCGTGTACAAATGTTCAAATTATATTTTATACAAGAAGATTGTGTAGTTTTTTAAATTTTGTTCTACAGTTCGTAAATGATTTTTTTTACCTCCATAACATGTTCTCCAATTTCATCCTGACCTTTGTTGTAATTTGACGTACGCTTATATAACATGCATTATTATTTGACACTTTTTCTATTTTATGTAATGATGTTTATTTTCCTCATCCGATACTTCGCGATTCACTAAACGCACGTAATTATTGATGAATGTTAAAGGAACATCGCAGAATAAATCCTGAAAATTCACTTTGTTCTGTATAAATAAAAATTGTAAAAAACAGCGCTAAACATCGCTCGCTTACGTAGATTTACATACGAGCAGTGTTGTTTTGACAGGACACAAAATGGAGGATGAGAATGCTCATACTTATAGTGCCTTAGTTTTAACATGAAATTCAAGATTATCTAGTTTACTATTTAAAAAATTGATCATTTCTATATCGATTAACTCAAAACAGAATGCAAAATAGAACATACACTCTTCGGTCCATAAGCCTTCAGAATATGAAGTCACGAAGCTTTACATTCAAAATTTGTTCTACAACTGAACTGTTAATACTCGGTATATTTTTTCATAAAAGTGAAATACGCTACGACCGTTTTAACGAAACTTTTGCTTAAGCTCAGCCGTAGTAATTTTCAACAACAAGTTAACAACTTTAGAAACTAGAATGTTTAAATTAATGGTTCGAGTTTTTAGTCCATAAATTATTAATGCGCTTCGAGAGGCTTTTTTCAGTTCTCTTCTCTGCAGTCAGCTCACTGTCGCGGAGCTGTATGTTTATTGATTGCACACGTTCGCTGTTACGCCAATTCTTATACAAACAAGCGATCAATCACGTTACCATTTTTTGCGCAAGTTTTAACAACTGAATGTTTTCAATAAACGAAAAATATTTCGTGACTCATGAAAGACTTAAACAATTATGTGAAGAATAATTGTTCCTCAAAGTAAATTGATATAGGCATATTTATCCGAATTCCGAGGTATGATGTTCTCATGGTGTGAAATGATTTAAAAGATTTGAAAAAAGTGGTCGGTAAAGGTTTACTGGCGAGTCTTCCGATCTTATCGTGTTACATGTGTCAAATATTCTCAACTTATAGCTTACGGTAGGTGGGTTTTTTCAGAAATTTAAATATCAATATAAATGATGAAAGTGATGCGTGTTTCTAACAAAGCATGCCAATTAGAGATGCGTTATATTAGATGAATAAATCGAAAGAAAGAATGCTCTCCCAGTGATTGTTAAAGACTTTGAACGGCAGTTTATCATTTATCATTTATTCCAATCTTTATATCCGTGAAATTGTTTTTTTTTTTGTAACAAATAACTTATTTTCTCAATTGCATGGTACATCTTTTCGTAAAAAATTATGCCTAATTTTTGAATAAGTACTTGACAAAACTTGAATGCGCATTTCTTCGACCAAGCCCTCCACTCCTTAAACCTCTTCCCTAAAGTGAATAAGTATAGAAAATCGATGTTATTTTTGCCGATAGTTTGTTTGTGATTGATAAAAAAATGTTTAACCGACTTTTGCTGTTAAACATTAACGATAGTAGTTAGATGCAATCAATGTAATCATTACGCTCATTCTAGAATTGAAGAAAAATAGATGACGTTTTACTTCACGGTCAAATAATTTCAGTCGTATCTTCGCTTTTGTTCAAAGTACAACACGCGGAACTAGTGGATTGTGCATTTTCCGAGTGTACGATAAAACACAAATCGTGCAATAAAATTTTTATTCTATATAAAAAGGTATTTATGTAAAAAGAATGTACAATGTAAAAGTTAAACATAGTAAGTATAGAGTATTTCAATAGTATTTTTGAAAGATATTAACAACAAAACGATTATTTTTGTAAAAGTATGTTATCCGTAATCATCGTACTTTATTCAGCATAGGGGATCGAATTCAGATTACGGCAATTTTTTTATTTTTGCGATCGAATGATGACTTCGCGAGAAAAAATATCGCCAACTTATTTTCGCTTCGTACTTAGCTGACACATGCTTTTTTTCATTGTCGCTCTCTCTCGTTTTAGGATTGTACGTCGTCAAATATTATTTAGAAGAAATAGACAATTACTCGCAAATTTGTAATCATTTCCGAAGGATTGCTTCATATGTGCAAGGTCCTTAACTAAAACTAAAAAATGTCAAAAATTAATGGAATAATGATTAAGGTAAATGTACTGCCGATGGGCCACCTAAAGGTTTGCTAAGTTCCGACAGAGTCATAAAGAGATATGAAACCTGTTTAGTTCTACTGATAGCTTGCAAATACACCAAAGAATTGAAAACATATTTTTTAATATTTTTACTTCTTATCATTTTATAGTTATTTAAATAAGAATGTTAAAAAACAGCTTGT
>JABFQI010000127.1:0-15090 GCA_022816925.1 Trichacis sp. ZL-2020 | reverse complement strand
GGAAACAGTTGGTGCTGAAAGACCAACGCTTTCAGAGTAAAACGAGAAAATTTCTTCGTATGAAGATATATTGAATGAAATCAAAGACCTTGAACCTTACGTTGATGGTTCAAGCATTAGGTAATAAATATACAATAATTTCAAGGAAAGAATCTTGAGTCATAATTAATTTTTCTTGTTATGAATAGAATAAATTTGTCATTGCTCGTGGAAGAGATAAAAAAACATGCAAGAGAATGGATTGACACTTTAGGAAACTTACTCTTGAACGAAATCCTTTTATCAATGAAAGATCTGCAATTTAAAATCGAAAAATTCACAATAGATGTGGATCGAATCGTGAATAATTTAGAAAGTTTCAAAAGCGTAATGCAAACGATTTCTGACATCAAACACATGACGATTCAAGCTGAAGTTCAGTATACTTTTTACAAGGTACGTCAATTTTTATGAGATTTCATTTTGAACTTGAATTAGCAATCAATATTTAAACGAATTTCAGGATGCCTTCGAAATTTTACGAGCTAACAATGTTCAATTCAACGAAAATGATGAAAAACTAGCTCATGAACTCCAAGAAAGTTGGGAATCTTTGTACCTTAAAGCACTTTTTAGAACTTCAACTTTGGAAGGCACGACAGATAGATTTTCTGAGATAACAAAAGAAGAAATCACGAATTTTCTTGAAGAGCTTCGTGAATTTTTACGAAATTACAAGGAAAATGGCCCAGGAAGTGTTGGTGATGATCTGGAATCTGGCATCATCAAATTGAAGGTATGATCATTATTTCCACAGATAAAAAAATTGATAATGATCATACTGATTCTTTTCATTCAAGGAATATGAAGCCATGATCGAAAAATTAGACAACAGAAGAATGGAATTAACCCAAGCTCGAATTCTCTTCGATTTGCCTCCCACAAGTTACTCCGATTTCCTGAATGTCAAAAAAGAACACGAAGACATGGAAAAAATTTTCGATTTGTACAAAAAACAGAAAAATGATCGAGATTCATGGTCGAAAACTCTGTGGTCTGATCTAGATCCTCAAAAATTGCTGGATGGGATCGAAAATTATCTAAGAGACCTAAGAAAACTCTCAAAAGAAGCGAGGCAATTGGCAGTTGCTAAAACTGTAGAAGCATCGATGAAAAACTTCAAGAATGCCATTCCTTTGATTGTTGAGTTGAAAAGTGAAGCAATGCGAGAAAGACATTGGCTAGAGTTGATGGAAAAAACTGGAACGAGTTTTGAAATGTCGCCAGAGAGGTTCGAGGAATAATACTTTTCAATCATTTCATTAAAGAAATTCGTTTTTGTATATTATGTTCTTATAGAGAACGAGAACAGGACTTATGATTGATTAATAATGATAATAATATAAATGATGATAATAATGATAACGATGACAATTACGATGACGATGACGATGATAATCATGATAAGAATCAAAATAATTATAACAATGTGTTTATGGTGTTTGGCAAGAGTAGGCCTGTAACCAGTAGTTATTTACTTATTTGCTATATAAAATATTCTATTGTTTCTCAATCTAATATACTACGGTTCTTATTTATCCACTTATTTATTTGTTCATTCTACAATTTATTTAATTATTTATGTAATAATAAATTTATTCATCAACTTATTTGTCAAAATTTCTCCCATCATCATATATTCCACTTCTTTTTAAACACTTTAGCTTGATTCTACTCATGTTACTCGTGAGGTGTTGGTACAAAATGCTTAATAAGTCTGTGCGTGTGTGCGTGTATGTACGTTATTGTATTTTTAAGCTCAATGGGACCGATGACTCAATGTCCCCTCCGAAAGTCAACAACAGGTGAAATTAAGTCAGGCCACCTATCCAGATTAATTACACTTAGCTCATCTGTCGGTACCTTGTTCGTCTCTGACTTTCTAAATCTGTTCACTAAATTTATTTCAGGTTGACCTTGCAAAACATCTTTGCGATGAATCTTGAAAAACACCGAATCATCGCAGAATTGATATTAACTCACGCAGTCAAAGAATTAGCCATTGAAAATGAAGTGGGACAAGTTGAAATTACTTGGGAATCAATGAAATTCAATGTTGTTAAACATTACAAAGGTAGAAAATTACTTTATCTTTGCTTCGAAAGAGTAAACCTCACGTCGCTGTTAATTTTCCACCAAAAAAAAAGGTGACATAGATCGAGGGTACATTCTGAGTTCTACTGAAGAAATAAATCAGGTGTTAGAAGACAACATGTTGAACATGCAGAGCATGTCAACGTCTCAATTCATTGGTCCTTTTCTGGCAAAAGTCCAGTATTGGGAAAAGGCCATTCAAACTGTAGCAGAAGTTCTAGAAGTTTGGATGCAATTACAAAGTAAATGGATGTACTTGGAAGGAATTTTTGTAGGAAGTGATATCAGGACCCAACTTCCTGATGAAGCTCAGAAATTTGATGACATTGACGAAACTTTTCGAAAAATAATGATTGACACTTCCAAGAGATTGAATGTCCTGGAATGCTGTACGATTCAGGGTCGCAAAGAAGAATTTGAAAGATTGATAGATGGATTAGAAAAGTGCCAAAAGTCTTTGACTGAATATCTGAATAGCAAACGTTTGGTCTTTCCTCGTTTCAACTTTTTGAGTGATGATGAGCTTCTAGGAATACTCGGCAGCACAAAACCATCGGTTATTCAACAACATATTGGAAAAATGTTTGATAATCTAGATCGATTTAGGTTTGGAGTAGATAATGATGAGAAAACCGTGGTTAATGCTTTAATTTCGACGGAAGGAGAAGTTATGGATTTTAAATCATCGGTGATTGCTCGAGGGAATATTGAAGATTGGATGGTTATTGCTTTAGAAACTATGAAAAAATCTAATAGATTGTTGACAAAGAAAGCTGTTTATGATTATGGAAAGGTATTAATTAAAATCATTCTTCCACATGAAAAATAAGATGTTCAAATCCAAATCAACATAGATTATTCCCCTATTTTCAAATACAGATACAAAAACCTAGACCAGAATGGATGTTAGACTTTCAAGGCATGATTATTCTCGTTGCTGATCAAATATGGTGGACTGCTGAAGTCGAAGAAATCTTTCGAAAAATATCTTTGGGAGATAAAAGGGCAATGAAAGAGGTGCAACAACCCTTCATATATCTTTATACTTCACTTTATCAGATAAATTCTCTAATCTCAGTACTTGAAAGAACTAAACGATCGCCTGGACGAAGTTGTGACCCTCATGGGTGGTGATACTCTAACGAACAATGATCGAAAAAAATTGGATTCGGTTTTGACTATCGATGTTCACATGCGAGATATCACTGAAGACTTTGTGAGAGATAGTATTCTGGATGTGACAGAGTTCCAGTGGGAAAGTCAATTGAGGCATGATCAAAAATCAAAACAAAACAAAATATCATCTACAAAATTCATTTTGAAAAATTGACATTGTGCAGATTTTACTGGGAACGTGATTTTGATGATGTTTGGGTTCGTCAATGTACCGGAAGTTTTGAGTACGGTTATGAGTACATGGGCTTGAATGGAAGATTGGTCATTACTCCCTTGACAGGCAGAATATATTTGACCATCACTCAAGCGTTGTCTATGTACATGGGTGGCGCTCCAGCAGGTATAAAGATATTGAAAGCACTTCGAAACTAGACGTATCAAGGACTAATTTTATCGCAAAGGGCCTGCTGGTACCGGAAAAACTGAAACTGTGAAGGATGTGGCCAAGGCTTTGGGCTTGTTGTGCATAGTAACGAATTGTGGAGAGGGTATGGACTTTGTAGCCATTGGCAGAACTTTGGGGGGATTGGCCCAATGCGGAGCTTGGGGATGTTTCGACGAATTCAACCGCATAGACGTTTCTGTTCTATCTGTGATCTCTAGTCAACTCCAAACTATAAGAACAGCTCTTCAAACAAGGGCGAAGAAGTTCAAAGTACTGTTTTAATTTAGAATATTCACATTGAGTGGTTGTAACTTTAATGATTATTTCTGTAGTTTGAAGACCAGAACATTCAACTAGATTCAAAAGTAGGAATCTTCATCACCATGAATCCAGGTTACGCTGGTAGAACTGAGCTCCCAGAATCCGTCAAAGCTCTTTTTCGACCCGTTGTTTGCATCGTCCCTGATAACGAATTAATTTGCCAAATCAAATTATTCAGTGCAGGATTTCTCACTGCTAAAGTACTAGCAAGAAAAATGACAGTACTTTATAAATTGGCTAGTGAGCAGTTGAGCAAACAAACTCACTATGATTTTGGTCTACGAGCATTAAAATCAGTTCTGAATATGGCGGGACATGTAATGAATGAATATTCGATATTATTTTCGAGAAATATTCGAATAAAATCCATTTTACAATAAAATTCTTCAGCTAAAACGCAGCTCAGGAGATTTACCAGAGAATTTAGTACTGATGAGAGCTCTAAGAGATTTGAATGTACCAAAGTTCATTTTTGATGATGTGCCTTTATTCCTTGGACTCATTAAGGATTTGTTTCCCGGTTTGGATTGTCCAAGAGTTGGATACCAAGAATTTAAAAAAGCTGTTGATATCGTGCTTCGAGAAAACGATCAGATCATTCTTCCTGAACAAGTATTTTTCATAATATTGTTTGACTTGGATGTATGAACTCTTTAATTTTGCTCGTTTTTTAGGTAGACAAAATTGTACAGTTATATGAGGTGATGATGACACGTCATTCGACAATGGTCGTTGGCCCTACAGGTGGTGGTAAAACAGTGATCATAGAAACTTTGTGTCAGGCTCAGACTCTTCTTGGAAAACCAACAAAATTGAACATTTTAAATCCAAAGGTTACTGAATAATTGATAAGTATTTAGGGCTCAACAGTTTGGAAATTTATGTTGATAATAATATATTCCTTTGATAGGCTTGTACAGTAATTGAACTTTATGGCGTTTTGGATCCTTTAACAAGAGACTGGACAGATGGACTAGTGAGCAACATATTTCGAAAGATCAATAAACCTTTGGAACCTGGGGAAGATAAACTTAGATACATTCTTTTTGATGGTGACGTCGACGCTTTGTGGATCGAGAACATGAATTCAGTGATGGATGACAATAAAATACTCACTCTGGCGAATCAAGAGCGAATAAAACTTCAAAATCATTGCAGTTTACTTTTTGAGGTTACCCTTCTTTGCTCTTAGAGTTATTCATTTGAAACTAATAATTCAAACAGCATATTTAAGTTCTCTATAATTTTTAAGAATCAGTTTTGTTTGAAACAAATCTACACTTTCGTACAAGGAGATAGACCCTTTTTTAACATAATCGAAGCAAATTTTAAAATTGCACAGAATATTTGAGAATACATATGATATCTTAGGTAGGAGATTTGCAATATGCATCGCCAGCAACAGTATCCAGAGCAGGCATGGTTTACGTTGACCCCAAAAACCTAGGCTATCAACCTTACATGGACAAATGGATAAACAGTAGACCCACTGCAGAAAGACAGTTTCTTACTGAATTGTGTCAAAAGTACGTGCATCCTGCAGTGAAACTCATCCTAGATGGTGTACTTGGAATGCAACAAGTCAAACCTTTACGCCTCATTTTTCCCCAAACTGCTCTGAACATGGTAATTTCCTATTCGAAATGACTCAATAATCCTCAAAAAACAGCTGAGACATTTTATATGATACAGGTATCACAATTTTGTTGTGTTATGGATGCTATTCACCCTCGAAGCATGGAAGAAGATGAGAAGAACAACAGTAACAAAGAAGAAGAAGAAACTGAGACGGACCCTGAAGAAGAGTTCTTGAAGGCTCAAGAAATAGCAGATAGAAACGAACTCTTAGAAGCAGTCTATATTCAGGCTTGTTATTGCTCTTTAGGTGCATCAATTATCGCAGAAGATAGACCTGCTTTTGATGAATTCATAAAAAATACCTCAGGGTTAATGAAAATTGAAGATACTTCAGAAAAATTAGCTACCACAAGTAAAAATTCTTTCAGATTTCTTCTATGCCAAAATTCTTCTGTCTTTATTTTTATTGTCAAAATTAGGATACATTCCGATAAAATATCACACATTGTACGACTACGTCCTTGACACATCAGAAAAAATTTGGATGCCTTGGCAAATGTTAATACCAAAGTACATTCATGATAGAACAATGTACTTTAGCGACATCTTAGTGCACAACAAGGATACAATTAGAACCAGATGGTTTTTGAACTTGATGAACAATCTGAGAAAACCGGTGATTCTGATTGGTCAAACTGGCACATCAAAGACAGCAGTTATTCAGGATTTTTTCAGAAATCTGGATGAAGAAAAATTCGTAAGAAAAATATAGCCTCGTGATTTTATTCTAAGTTACATTCTACAAGTAATTTTCGACTCAATTACCCAATGGATATATTCTCCACAGAGCAAACTATTCATCAACTTTTCTTCAAGAACAACCTCAATGAATGTCCAGAGGAACATTGAATCTGTAGTAGAACGAAGAACCAGAAATGTTTATGGCCCTATGCCAGGCAAACGTTTGATTGTGTTTATAGACGACATGAACATGCCTGTAGTAGATATTTATGGAACTCAACAACCGATCGCTTTACTGAAATTATTGGTTGAAAGAGGAGGGATGTATGACCGTGGCAAAGATTTGAATTGGAAAAAAATCGTTGATATATGCAAGTTGATATTTTTGCTTTGACTAAGAATTCTGACAAAAATTAACCTTTGAATTTATATGACCAGCCTACATGGCAGCAATGGGTGAAGCTGATAGTGGAAGAAATGTAGTAGATCCACGATTCGTTTCATTGTTCTCAGTCTACAATGTCACGTTCCCATCAGAAGATACTCTGAATTACATCTACACAAATATTTTACTGGGTCACTTAAAAATTTTCGATGATGATATACAAATTCTGGCCACTGATCTTGTCAAGATAACCCTTGACCTATATAATGTAAGATTCCGACATAAAAACTTATCACAGTCATAAATAATGAATTTTTTCATAGTTCATCATAGAAGAGCTGCCAGCCACACCTTCTAAGTTTCACTACATATTCAACATTGGAGATCTATCAAAAGTATTTGCGTGCTTGATTCAAAGTCATCCAACAATTTTCAAGACGCAGAATGAATTCTTGCGTTTGTGGAGAAACGAATTCACGAGAGTTATGTGCGATCGACTTATAAGCAAAGAGGTAAAGTCTAAAGAATACATTAAGATTTGAATCAACTTATCATGCTGTGAAATTTAACAGGATGAGAAAAAAGTTCAAACATCTATGGAAAATAAAATCAGAGAAACTTGGAATGAAAAATCAGACTTAATAGACTATGTTCTCAAAGATCCTCTACTTTTTGGAGACTTCAAGAATGCTGCTCTAGAAGATGAACCAAGATTATACGAAGATCTCGTGAACTATGAAACTGTACATAATATTTTCCAAGAACTCCTCGAGTACTTCAATGAAAAGAGCTTCAAAATGAACATGGTGCTCTTCAATGATGCTCTGGATCATTTAGTGAGGATTCATCGAACTCTTAGAATGCATAGAGGTCACGTGCTTGAAATAGGAATAGGGGGAAGTGGGAAACAGTCTGTTGTAAGACTCGCATCTTTCACAGCACAATGCAAAACTTTCGAAATCGTACTCAGTCGAGGCTACAATGAACTTTCATTCCGTGAAGATATGAAAAAGCTTTACATCCAAGCTGGGGTTGATAACCAAATGACTGTCTTTCTTTTCACGGATTCCAACATCATTGATGAGGGTTTTCTGGAAATTGTTAATAACATATTGATGACTGGAATGGTACCAACATTGTTCACAGATGAAGAGAAGGATGAAATCATAAGTTCGTGCAGAAATGCTGCTGTGACTTCAGGATATGGTGTGACAAAGTAAGTTTCCCGAGTTACGTTGCGAACAGAATTACGTAGATAGCTAGATAGATAAAGAAGTACAAACGCTGATGAGAATTTTTGTTTCTCAGAGAGAATGTTTGGTCTTATTTTACGAAAACGAGTATAGCCAATTTACGAGTTGCATTGACAATGAATCCGGCTGGTGATGCTTTGCGTATGCGATGTCGGAATTATCCAGGACTTGTGAACAGTACCACAATTGACTGGATGTTCCCATGGCCGAATGAAGCACTTTTCGATGTGGCTTCAGTTTTCATGAAAAAAGTAGTCATTCATTAATCTTTTATAATTCCTAACTCGTAATTGTCGAATTATTTATTTTAGAAACAAACTATCCCGGAAGAGTTGAAACTGCCTATTACAAAACATTTTGTACATGTGCACACGTCGATTTCCGGTTATAATGCTGAGTTCTTGACTAAACTAAGAAGAAAAAATTTCGTGACACCTAAACACTACCTTGATTTCATCAGCACATATTCGCGACTATTGCAAGAGAAGGAAGAGTACATTGAATTCCAAAAGAAGAGACTTGCTGAAGGTAAAATACAGAATTTCACTTAAAGATAGGTTGAATTGAGTAAAAGCGGAATCGGGTTTCAGGTTTGAACAAGATGAACGAAGCTTCAGAAATGTTAATAGAGCTGAATGAATATTTGGACGTACAGAAAGCAAAGGTTACAGAACAGACCCAAAATTGTGAAGAACTTCTGGATTCCATTCAAGAAAGCACGGGAATCACAATGGAAAAGAAGACGGCAAGCTTGGAGAAACGTGCAGAAATTGAAGAACGCAATAATATCATAAAGAAAGAGTCAAGCGAAGCCAGAATAGCCTTACTTAATGCGCAACCAATTCTGGATTCAGCTAAATTGGCCCTCGAGAATTTGCAAAAAGCAGACATTACGGAGATAAGGTTCAGTTTTCAAAAATCACATCTTTTGCAATGTTTGATTTGCTTTTTCGATTATTTCCAGATCGTTTGCAACACCTCCTGAACCAGTGCAAATCGTATGTGAATGTGTAGCAATTCTCAGAGATTTGAAAGATCTCTCTTGGAAGAGCGTAAAAGGCTTAATGAGCGATCCAAATTTCCTTCGTACCCTTCTGGACATGAATTGTGACTTAATTACAGTAAAACAGCAGCAATTAGTCAAAGTGAACTTGAAAAAATCGAATAAACTGAAACATATGAAAGTCGTAAGCAAAGCTGGATATGGTCTGTACCAATTCGTTCTTGCTGTTCTAGATTACTGCACAATTTTTAGAGAGGTAAACCATAATTACCATCATCTAAGATTTGTACTCTTGATTCATCCTATAATGGGATATTCTTCAAAGGTCAAACCCAAAATGGACCGAGTCAAGAAGCTGGAAATTGAGTCAGACAAAGCTTTAAAAGCTCTGATGAAAGAAGAAGAAGAGTTACAACGACTTGAAGAACAGTTGAAAGTCTTGAATGGAAAGTACGAAAAAGCAATGACCGAACGTCGCTTGTTACAAGAAGAAACAGATGTTTTGCATAAAAGATTTGTCGCCGCTGACAAATTGATTTCTGGACTTTCATCGGAAAAAGTGCGATGGCAAGAAGACTTGGAGAATCTAGAAAGAAACACTGATAAAATAATCGGTGATTGCTTACTTGCCGCGAGCTTTCTTGCTTATTGTGGACCATTTTCATTTGAGCTGAGGAACGAAATGATCTACAGTGATTGGCAAAGTAACATTCTAAAAAACAACGTTCCAATTTCGCAACCGTTTAGATTGGAAACACAGCTCAGCAATGACGTGGAAATAAGTAGGTTAGTTATAAAAAAATTTTGTATGGTACAGAATAGAGCAGATAATAATTATCGTCATCTTTTAGATGGAACTCTGAGAGTTTGCCATCAGATGAACTATCTGTTCAGAACGGAATTTTGACACTTAAATCAAGCAGATTTCCTGTTTGTATTGATCCTCAGCAACAAGCATTGTCCTGGATCAAACAAAAGGAACAAAAGAATAATTTGAAGATACTTTCATTCAACGACTTAGATTTTATCAAGCAATTGGAACTAGGTATCAAGTATGGAATTCCAGTGATTTTTCGAGATGTTGACTATATAGATCCAGTGATTGATAATGTGCTGATGAAAAATATTCAAAGTATGCTATGTAACAGAGTTTATGAACAAAGAACCCAAATATGCAATTATTTCTTTCGTTTTAAAAATGTTTAACCAGCTTCATCCGGACGAGTATTCGTAGTTCTCGGAGACCAAGCAGTAGAATATGATCACAATTTCCGTATGTACCTGATTACAAAAATACCGAATTCTACATTTAATCCTTCAGTGTATTCAAAAGCAATGGTCATAAACTACATGGTCACAACTAGTGTAAGTTACTTTAAAAACTTACACATACAATTTTTCTCAAACATTCAAAAATTTTCCTAAATCTTGTTTTTCAGGGCCTTGAAGACCAACTTCTAGCTGTAGTAGTAAGAACAGAACGCCCTGATATTGAAGAACTGCGAGAATCTTTAATCACAGAAACCAGTAGAAACAAATCATTATTGCAACAATTAGAAAATTCTCTTCTTGAAGAAATAACTTCAAACCAAGGCAATATGTTGGACAATGAAGAGCTCATTTCAGTACTAGAAAACACTAAAGAAAGTGCTTCCGAAGTAATGACGAAACTTAAAATCAGTGAAGAAACAGCTATTAAAATAAACGAACTTAGAAATAACTACCGACCAGTAGCAGAAAGAGGAGCTTTATTGTTCTTCGTTCTCGTTGATTTAACCACAATCAACTCGATGTATCAGTACTCTTTAACTAGTTATCTTGAAGT
Organism: Trichacis sp. ZL-2020; assembly: GCA_022816925.1. NCBI lineage: Eukaryota > Metazoa > Arthropoda > Insecta > Hymenoptera > Platygastridae > Trichacis > Trichacis sp. ZL-2020. The sequence goes on along the minus strand of JABFQI010000127.1, from coordinate 4,290 downwards.
TTTTATTCAGTCTTTAAAAAAAGCATTGAAAGACATGATTTTGAAAAACCGTTTGAATAATATCATCAATACACTGACCGAGAACGTGTACGAATATGGATGCACAGGGATTTTTGAACGTCACAAAATTCTGTTCTCTTTCCAAATCTGTCTAAAACTCGAGGAAAGTTTGGGACATGTTTCCAGAGCTCAATTGGATTTTTTTGTGAAGGGAAATATTGCTGTTGAAAGATCTCAAAAGTTGAACCCTACAAAATGGTTGCCTTTAAATGGCTGGGAAGATGTTTTAAAACTCAGTAGTGATTTCCCAGAGAAGTTCTCTGAGTTACCGACAGTTTTAGGGACGAAAAATGAAGAGTGGAAAAAGGTGAGCATTTGTATTTTGAAGGTGTATTTTTAAGATGTTGAAAAATTTGTGGAGAATTTCGATCAATTACCAAAGAACATTTTAACAGTTTTTCGTAATGAGTAAAAAAGAAAATAGAAAGCTTATAAGCAGAGTGAACGACATTGACAGAATTTCTAACTTTGATGAAAATTCACATTTTTTCAAAACATTCCATATCACATATACTTTATAAAATTTCAAACAGTTTGATAGTGTAACTTTACGATATATAAACGAAAAACTAAACTTACAGAACAGAAATCCAAAAATTCGTCTTCTGAGAATTTATAATCAATTTTGTTGCCGATTTCTAATTCTTGATTTATATTTTCAGTGGTTTAATTTAGACAATCCTGAATCTGTAAAATTCCCTTCCGAATTTTCCGAAAAACTCACACAGTTTGAAAAATTGATGCTATTGAGATGTTTTCGTGTGGATCGTGTTTATCGAAGCGTCGTAAATTACATTAAAGAAATCATGGGAGAGCACTACATCACGTCCCCTCATGTTTCCTTTGACATGATTCACGAACGTAGCACCCCAACAATGCCGATTTTGTTTATTTTGAGCCCTGGAGCGGATGCTACTTCGGAACTCATGAAATTGGCCAAAAGATACAACTTTGGGGGGGAAAAATTCCAGTATTTGTCTCTGGGACAAGGACAAGAAAATGTATATTATTTTATCATGAAATCCTTGCTAAAATATTCATACGATAATCTTTCGTTCTGTTTTATTCAGAGTGGTCACGAATTTTTTCAGATAAAATTTCCGGACTTGTTCAAGTTTCCTATATGAATTTTGAGATATTGTCCCTGACGATAAATCACGCGTATAGAAAAATCAATTTGCCTTATTTTTACTCTAAAGATAATATTTTTATTATTTTTTGTGCTATTTTTCATATTTTTGATCATACATAGTAATGTCGACATTAATTTTGAATTTGTTTACATCTACTATTCCAATTACTTTTGATTTTTCGATTTATCGACTCTAATATTTATTTTTGTTTTTATTCGATATAGTTTGATATTTTTGCTTATGGAATTTTTTAATTTGTTGGATGTTTTTAGTTCAATTTAATTTTTGTCAATGATTTTTTCTCGTACCAAGATTGTTCCAATACTTTTTTTGTTTAATTTCTAAATTTCTTGCTCAGGTTTTTTCACTCAAATTTTCACATTCATTTTTTCCAAACTGAACAATTTTACATGTCCAATTTTTTTTTTCAATTTTTCTGTTTTTAGTTAGAAATTGAATGAGACATTTGAAAATCGAGAAATCTTACAATCATGAAATGGAACAAATTGTATTTTTTCTAAAAACAACTTCTTCAGATGTTTTTAATGTCTGATCATTTTGATTAATTGAAATGTTTTTAACTTTAATTTTGAACTTTTTAAGTTTTAATTAAAAATGTATAAATTTCATGCATTTTTTAATCATTTTTTATTTCAATTTTGAGATTTAATTTCTAAAGTATTTTTACTTTTCAACTGGAAATTGCTCGTGTATTTTTTTTCGTTGAATTCCTCAACTTTCTTGTTGCAGTTTTTGGCCGTTTTTTAATTTACTTATAAACGATCGAATTTTTCATTATTCTATTTGTGAGTCTTTAAATTTCGATTAGAGAACTGAATCATTTTATATCCATTTATCTTTAATTAGAAATTGAAAAATGTTTGTGAATTGAGAAGTCTAAGAATCATAAAATTCAATAAATCGTGTTAAATTTATTATTTGAACTAAAAACATTAAAAAATGAAATTAGAATTAAAAGTATCATTAAGTATTTAATACTTACAAAAAATAATCAACAATAATGAAATTTTTTAATTGAACAAGAAGATTATATTAGTGAAGTATACGAATTAAAAATTGTAATGATAATTAAAAGATAAAAGTATGTTGCGAAAATTCTACATCGAAGTCAAACAATCAGTATATTTCAAAATGTCAAATGATACAAATTTTGATTGTGATTTGAAATTAGAAAGTTTTTTTATTTGAATTTTCTAGATTTAAAGTTTATAGCTCTAAAAATGAATACGGCAAATTTTTTGTCAACAAACAATTTAACAACAAATTTTTTTAACATTTCAACAGCATGTTTAAATCGGTCAGTATAATTATTTAACAGGTTTTCGTATCAGAAAAAATTTTCAATGATTATACAATTTCTCTGAGACAGCGAAATTCCTTGACTTTTTCCTGATTTTTTCAAGTTTTCGAAGATTCCATGACTTTTTCGGGTTTTTGAATTTACAGTCTTTGTGACCACTTTGATTATTTCATTCAAGATAATTATTCATAGTTTCTTTTACTTTTATTTCTTGGAATGAAAAACAAGATATCTATTTAGTTACTTCAATAATAAAAAATTCATCATTAAAACATTATTACTCATTATACTCAAAATCGATTGTAAAAAATATATGTATAAAAAACGAGATAATTATAATTCTATTTTCCAGATCGCAGTAAAATTACTAAATAAAGCTGTGGTCGAAGGTCAATGGCTTTTATTGCAAAATTGCCATTTGTTATTGCCTTTTACAAGACGATTAGAAAAAATATTGGAAGATATTGGAAAACCCAATCCTGATTTTAGGCTTTGGCTTACGACAGATCCAACCCCAGATTTTCCTATTGGAATTTTGCAACAATCTTTCAAAGGTTTCATCATTTTTACGATTAATTTTGTATGAAAAAAAATTTTTTCATCAATTAATATCGAAAAAATTAGATTTTTTTCAGTAAAACAGTAAAGTTTTTGTGCAGATCACAAAAAAAGCGCAATTGAGTAATTTTAATGCGATTTTTTGTAGTTGTGAACGAACCACCAAATGGTTTGAAGTTGAATCTACGAAATACTTATTCGATGTTGCAACCAGAGACTCTGGAAAGCTGCAAACATCCGATTTTCAAGCACTTGATTTATGTGCTCGCTTTTTACCATGCTGTAGTTCAAGTAAATTTTCATTTTTCTGATACTTTTTGAAATTTTTAATTATTTGAACAATTTATAATTATTTTAATCTAGGTTAAACAACCATTTTTTTATACGTTTTGTAACAAAAAATTATCTGATGTGTAATTTTTTATAGATCGTTAATAGAATATAAACATACATTTTGGAAGAATTGTTTGATTCATAATCCGATCTCAAAATTTATAAACAAATATAATTACTTGAAAAAATATTCATTCATCTTTTGTAGATTGACAGTAAAACATGAATAATTGGAATAATCATATAGTATGATTAGACAGAACAAATATTTATTAGATAAATGATAGTTTTTCAGTTAAAATTTTGAGAATAAATAAATGTTATTGTAGGAACGACGAAAATACGACAAAATTGGTTGGAACATAAATTATGACTTCAACGAGTCAGACTTAAATGTTTGCGTGACAATTCTTGACACGTATTTAACGAAAGCTCGAGATGCACGAGATTCAAGAATTCCTTGGAACAGTTTGAAATATTTAATAGGAGAGGCAAGTTTTGTTTACTACTTGTGAATTTTGTAAGGTCTCCCAAAAAAACCAACAAGTTTATTAAATAAAAAACTATCAAATTTCATCCTAAATTTCAAGAAATTTTAGGTTGAAAAAAATATCAGAACAAAGAAATAATAGAGTCAAATTCCAAAAAGATCGATCAATTATTACATCAGTGTCACTTTATTTTGATATGAAACCATGTTTGATCCTTCAAAAAGTTTACTCTTCGAATTTAATTCACATTCATTTAATTTTCGAAAATTTATCCACCAAGATCAATTTTTATCAATTTTCATGTCAAAATGCAAAAGTTTCTCAAAACAAAATAATCTTTAAAGTCAATTACTCTTTTTGCAATTTATTTATTTTATTATACGATATTTTTTAT
>JABFQI010000126.1:0-15097 GCA_022816925.1 Trichacis sp. ZL-2020 | reverse complement strand
TACTTTTGCCCCTCAAAAACGAGGTTCCTTTTTTTAAAGGAAGGGAAAACTATTTTTCGAATCCAAAATAGGATGAGATCTTCATAAATTATGTTTTTTTACTTCTGTGAAATTTACACGATTTTATGTATCATAGTTTTTGGAAAAAGTCAAGTGGCCCAAGGCATTTTCTGGCCTGAGGCTGCCGACTCTCCCCTAATGATTAGGGGTCATGCGATTTCTAAACTATTATAAATGTCGAGAACCTAAACGTAAATTTTCAAAGGAGAGTGATTATCACATTCATTTCAATTTTTGCGAACCTAAAAATAATTATACCACTGTAAGGGATTATGAAATCAATCTGAATTTTTCGAAAATAAAAATAATTATTCTAGGCAAGCGATTCAAAATGTTCAAGAATTTATGCGGACATGGAAATAATTATGCTAGTGTCAGCCTTTTTTGAATTGATTTTAATGTTTGAAAACCCGAAAATAATTATTCTAGGTCGAGCAATTCTCGAATTCATCCGAATTTCGCGGACCTAGACATAATGATCACTCGTTGTAAAATAATTATTTTCAGGTTTTCAAAAATTCAAATGAATTTCGAAATAACTGCCATTTAATGATCATGTGTAGGTTCGAAAATGAAAATATATACTTGCTTGCCATAGAATAATTCTTTAAAGACTCGTAAAATTTGTAGTACGAGAATGCTTAAGAATAGAAATAAACATTTATTTCGTTTCATTTTGTAATGAAGTATTTAGGATCAATGTACAAGTAATAAATTTATGAATTTTAAAGTTTGCAATGAAAAGAAATATCATATACCAAAGCCTTTGTTTGAATTTTTTAGTTAATTTTTTAATCACTAGTGGATTACAAAAAATATTTTACACAGATTACAAATCTTTTAGTTATGTAATTAATGATATTTTTCAAACAATTAATTACTGACTCACGTTAGACACACAGGAATTAATAAATAATTAAGAAACGTTTTTTGTACTTCCTTGAATTTATTTTTACCAATCTTTCAATTGATATTGTTGACAAAAAAAAATATTTCCGATAAAACATTTTTTGCTATAGTATATTCCTTAACTAGTGTGGAAAAATTTTTTTCAACGAATATGAAGTTTATAACGCGAGCCGAAGGCGAGCGTTGCAATCAGATGAAATTAAAAAATTGTTCCACACTAGTCAAGGACGATATTTTGTTCAACAACGTGGAGAAATGCGAGTTGAATGCCACTAAAGAGCGTGGAAATGAAGCATTTCTCCCACGGCGTTGAACAAAATATATTTCCACGCCACTCGGGAGATAAAGTTCATCAGACTTCTTTTTAATGCTTTTCAAAACCGATATACTATACCACTGGTCAAAAATGAAAAGTTAGATAATTATAGATTTTACGGTTTTTCAACAAAAAATAAATAGATGTTTAGTTAAAGAGTAACTAATTTCAAGATTGGCGGCATTTTTTTTGCGGTTGTTTCGCACTGCTTTGGATCTAAGAGGCCGTGGTATCCTCAGCAGGCCTATTCCACGTAACACTTATGAAAAACTCTAAACTCCAGATGTAAGGGTTTAATGTTACACCGAATTTCAGTATTTTGCGTTAAAGTTTTGCATTAGTTCGGACACATAAGTCCGGAGTTTAGTGGTCTATAAGAGTAATTAGAATAAAATTTGAATAAAACCTGAAAAACAGAAAAAATCTACAGAACTCCAAGGAACAGAAGAACTATCTTCTGTTCATGTTTTAATGTCTTTACAGTCTATTTTTGTTACACTCAGAAAAATAACGAGTTTTCCCAACTCGGCGGCCGAGTTGGGGCCGAACCGAGTTGAATGAAGATGGCAACCGAGTTGATGGAACCCGGTTGCCGAGTTGAATCAAGCGGGATTAAAAACTTATGATTCGACGCTTACCAACTCGGTCACCTGGTTGAAAGAATTCGGTGAACGATTTTCATTATTTGAGTAATGGCTCGACTCGTCTAGTTTTGAGAGAAAAACCAGTTCCGAGTTCCCTCAAGCCGGCGACCGAGTTGAATCAACTCGGTTCGATCCAACTCGGTGGGCCGATTTCCCTCAACTCGGTGAGTGATTTCGTCAAGAGGAAAGTAAAAGCCCGAGTCGAACCAACTCAGTGCCGAGTTGAGAGAACTCGTTTTTTTTTCTGAGTGTACAGATACCGTGGAAATTTTTCTGAATGCAGGGTGAGCGACCCTGAAAATCATTCAGAGCCGCTCAGAACCATCCTTACAGATAGGCTCCGCGCGTAAAGAGAATAATCGGGCAACGTGTGAGATCAACTTGGCATTCTAAAATGTTCGGGCGCAAAAAATTTTTATTTGTTTCTTCCAAAGTTTTTATCCTGGAGATTTAAAATTTGTTGAAAAACTTCTTTCAACTCTAATGAACAACTTTCTCGCTGGAAGTTTTTCGAACTCGAAAATTTCCTCCATACTTCTTTTCGGGGAAGCTCGAAAAACACGGTGTTCGGCGTGTTCGGTCTCAATAACCGAAGTTTGAATCCTTCCACGCATTATATTTGGAACCCCACTTTCGAATCGGCAGAATTGACGCATTCACGCATTCAAAACCCGTTGCCCACCTTGACATTTATACAATACACACGACTCCTCAGCAGAAGACTGACCATTTTCTCAACAGAGAAACATTCATTCAAGACCCATTGCCCACCGTAATATTTATACAATACACAAGGCTCCTCAGCAGAGCACTGAAAATTTTCTCAACAGAGAAACATTCATTCAAACCCGTTGCCACCCTAAACATACATCCCGTACACACTACACACATTTTCATTCTTATTAAATGGAATTAAGCCTTAAGATTTGTAGTATTCTGTAAACACAATACACTGGGTTTTGTTCCTCCGTTTTTCCTTCTTGAATTTCAAGAGGGGAAGGGGGTGGTTCTTTTTCTCATTCTTTCTCTGAGCCTAAATACATCAGTTTTTTGCTCAGAATTACGTACTTTATTTCACGCCCTATCCCCCGATCACTTTTCCCATTTAAACGAAAATAACGACTTAAAAGGGCGCGTATTGATTACCATAGAAATGTCAATTAACAAATTACTTTTTCTGTCCGAAATCTAGTCTTGTTAGCATCGCTAGTATTTTTACGCCAATATACCAAATTTGAGCTCATTTTGTTGATAAACAACGAAGTTTTGACGAGTTAAGTACAGAAAAAGGATTGAATTCGATCAAATTTAGAAAACAGTTTCCATACTTTATTTCGTAAATGACAAGTGTAATCAAAAATATTGTTTAACATAATTTATACCTTTTTCAATGTATATTACCCTCTACTTTTTTTTCCTTCATTTTCCGACTTTTTCTCTGGGACAATATTTTTCTGGGACTTTGTTGTGCGATAATAGAACTCGCCGCGCCGGAGCGGTTATTGTATGGAAAGCCTAATTTTTTGAGGTTTTGATCAATTCTAGAATCACCAGGGTCTCGCGCAGTTGTCAGAAAACGCTAAAAGGCGCGCATTAGTTAAAAAATGAAAAGTTAGGGGAAAAATTTGTCTATAGTCTCATTGGGTAGTAGACACACTATATAAGACATAATGACTTTCATTTTGCGATTATTTTATCACAGTAAAACAAAAAACTATCACTACTACGTTGTATTTTCATCGAGTTTTATAAAACGTCGAAGACTCCCTGGTAGTGTCGACAACAATTATGTTCTGATAAATTACAAGACTCGTTTGCCGCCTGGAAAAAATGGATTCTGGTCCTAAAGGTAAGTCCTTTTTTATGACACAAAGGTGGTTTAAATTAATTGTGTGGTTCAATTACGATAATATTGTGAAGTTGACAGAAAAGTGACATGTCGTAACCTGAAATTTTTTATTCAGTTACGTGTATCTTTTTTACGTTACCTCTCGTCAACAAACGAAATCCAGGCAAATTAACATAAAAGTACCATGTTTATTCCGTAATTAGTCCCATCTGCATATTTTTGCCTATTTGTTAATTTTTCGACTTAGTATATAGATATGGAAAAACGACTACTTTTTTTCTCCGACATTCTCTGTTCTATTTACGTTTATTTCATTACACGTTGGAAAAATTGGCTCTTTTTTGTATAAACTTGACGATGTATTTAAAATTAGTCGTATACGCTCAATAATTGATAGCTTTTTTCATAAAGGTGCTGCTATTGTTATTATTATCTTAGGACTAAAATCCAAAAGTTTTCACAAAAGTAGGAATGAAAACAGTTTATTTCAAAACATACGTGACCTAATTTATGTAGAACTGTATAATATAGTGATATATATACATAGCTACTGTAAGTCGGTAAAATTTTTCTAATTTAAATTTAGATAAATTTTTAAAAAAATAAGGCCGAATATAATTTCTATTTTAATAACATATTATGAATATTTTTATTGTTTTTTTAAAAGCATATATTTATCGCAGAGAGAAAAATTTCACGCTAGAGAACAATGTCTTTAATGCTCATTCCTAAAACAGCAGTGATTTGACGTGGAGTCTAGTTTTCTATAAATAAAAAAGATTATGGCAATTTTATATATAGTCTTACAGTTACGCAGAATGAAACTGTAAATGACAATATTGCATGTTTTTTTAGATTGTACTTTTCGATACCTTGGTCGTCAATTCATCGTGGGTTCTCCAAACAGACCAATAGAAATTATAAAGGCTATTATCGAGTACCTTCCATATGATGTAGATGACGAAAAAGTTGATTCATTTGTGAATCAGTGGAAAAAAAAATGGGCGCTTGCCAACAGAACTCAGGTGATATTAGAAAAGAAGAACTCAACGTGGTTAGACACGATTTTTCCTCAGAAGACTAAAACAATAAATCTTTCAAAAATCAAGCGAGCTTCAAAACCATTCGAATCTATCAGTGACTCACAAAAAAGACGGCGGACTGCAGATATAAGGAAAGAAAACTCTAGTACTACTTTGATGTACGCCACTTCATCTAGCTTGCGTGCAGATGGCAAGATAAGCGCTTCAAAATTAATACAGCAAGTTAATAGGTCACCAACCAGAGCAGATAAAATTTTGGAAGCATATGAAAAATCAAAAACCAGCACAGAGTCACTTGATCCTGCGGAGGCTGTAGCATTGATAGCACAGATGAAATTAACAAAAGAACAATATGAAGTATTACGAGGGTGGTCGAAGAAAAAAGGTTTACCAAAAATGTTTCCATCGTATGGATTTTCAGTTGTCAAAGAGAAACAGAAATGTTATCCAGAAAAAATCAGCGTTAGTGAAACGGAAGCGATTGTTGAACTCCAAAGCTTGTTGGATCATACGGCTACAAGATTAATGACTTCGTTGAAAGTTAATCAATGTACAAATTACACAGTACACTACAAGTGGGGGATGGATGCAGGCTCAGGTCACTCGGAGTTCAAGCAGGCGTTTGAAGATTCAAATTCAAGTGACTCAACTGTCTTCATTACAACGATTGTACCGGTTCTTATTGAAGACCGAGCGAAGAACATAGTATGGCAAAATCCAGCTCCCAATTCGACGAGATTTTGTAGGCCTGTTCGAATTAAATACGAAAAAGAAAGTAAAGAAACAACTGAGGCAGAGTACAAGAGAGTGATGGAACAGATTGAGAAATTAGAAATCCTGCATACTGACATTGAAGGTCAAATGTGTCATGTACATCACACGTTGTACTTGACAATGGTCGACACAAAAGTCATCAATACACTCGAAGGGAACAAAGCTACAACGAGGTGTTTTCTGTGTAACCGCTCTGGATTAGAGCTCAATCAATTAGAGACGCAGCCAATCAACATATCTAACGAGTGCAAACTGAAGTATGGGATATCGCCTCTGCATGCAAGAATAAAATTCATGGAATTTATACTTCACCTTTCGTACAGGTATGTGGCATGATTTTTTTTTACAGGATAAGATGTATTTAAAAAAAAAGAAATTTTATGAATCATTTACTGATAATGCTTATTTCATTACAGATTACCACTCCCTGCAAGCACTCGCAAAAAAGGTACAAGATTGACTGACGATCAGAAAAAAATGATGCAGGATAAAAAAACTGCTGTCAAGAATGCATTCAAGAAACAAACAGGGTTACTTCTTGACACCCCGAAGCCTGGTTTGTAAAATGAAGTTTCTATACATTGTATTATGCGAGTATCTCATACTCTTCATATATGTCGTGGTTTATATTTTTTCTAAGAAGCATAGTTAACACTATTGTTCACTGTTCGTAAATATGAACTTTATTTTTATCTTTAAAATACCCAATACAATGCAATGCTCGATATTTAGTAAACAACTTTCTAAGTGACATAATTTTTTTTGCTACCCGAAAAAAGTTGAGACTCGGAGATGTCTAAGCGATTGAAACCTTTTTTTTCGAATAATTAGGCTTTGGATCATCTAACGATGGAAATACATCTCGTCGTTTTTTTTCCGACATCAAGTTTGCTTCCAATGTAACCGGGGTAGATGAAGAAATAATACATCGTTTCTCAATCATTCTCACTGCCATCAATGCAAGTGTGAAAATTGATGGAGAAAAATTCGGCGAATATGCCTACACAACAGCTGTTACATTCAACTCAAAGTACAGTTGGTTTAGTTTTTCACCGACCGTACACAAAGTACTCGTGCATGGAGCAGACATAATAAAAAAAGCTATCCTTCCAGTTGGTAAGTCAAATTTATCGTTTTTTAAAACTTGTAGCTTTCGTGTAATTTATAGATCAACTATTATTAAAAAATAAAACCAACATTACCTTAAATACAAATGATATGATAACCATCATAGTTTTTATTTGTTAAAATACAAATATTGCCATTAAACTTTTAAAAGATCTACCATTGTTAACATTTACACTCGTCATTCATTGCCGATCCTATTCATTTTCTGAGGAGTTCTTTCGGAGGAAGCTCAAGAAGGACGTCACAAAGACTTTAAATCCTTTCGTGGAAATTTCCCGAGAAAAAGTTCAAGAATTGAAAATATGACGGATATTGTGAATAGGTTTCTTCTTACTTCTGATCCATGCACAGCTAGTCTGTTCATAACCAGAGAAAAAAACAAAAAAAAAGACTTTCCAGTTGAAGTTGCTGCAATGTTTATTGCTGATGAACAAGATGGAGACTCTGATTAGCTCTTATTTAAGCAACAAGCTGGAAAAATGCAACGTTTCCGAGAGCGAAAGAAATTACATTACATGAAATAGATTTATTTGAAAATAGTTAAGATTTGGTTAGATTATATGAGATGTTATATATAATATATACTGTTTGAGGTATAACATATACTGCATAATAAATAATGAATGATATATAATACATTACACACAATATTCATTGTACAATATATCATACACAATGCATGATATATGTATAATATATAGTATATTATACATGATATAACATAGAAAATATATGTAAAATGTTATATGATGTATAATACATAATATATAATATACATATTTATTTATTGACCAGGTTTTACAAACCTCAGATGTACAATTGAAGCTACCAGTTTAACTGAGATTCTGTAACATTTGTGCGTTACATCCCTCATTTTCTCACCTAGAGTTTGAAAAAAAAAATAGGTTTTTGCAAAGTTGGAACAGTAAAAGTGCTTTTTCCATTCATTCGACAACTTCTTCATGAGAATTTCACCGGTGTGAAATTATCATGATTATGATAATATCATGATAATTTCATGATTATGATAATATCCATATATGCTACAGGATGGGAGCGTACGCTCCCGTCTATTGAAGCTAAAATTTTGCGAGGATGAATGTGGTTCCGGAAGCAAATGTCGAATTATACGACATATACAATCCCTGAACTGCGAACTATTTCATCTTTAAAACTTTGGAACTTTTTAACGGAAATTAACGAGAATACACCAATCTTATTGTTAAAAACACCCATCTCATTGTTAAAAACTAGTTATCAGTCTCGTTTAATGCATTTTTCTTCAAAAAATCACACGGTCAGAAATTTATATAATCCATACATTAGGTTTCTCATCACGATCTGGCTATTAACGTAATAATTTCAATGCAATAATTAGATTGATTTTACAATCGTGTTACTAATTTTTCGGAAAAATTATGAGGAAGAAGGCTTAGTATTTGATTGTGATTGGCAAATTTGTAGCCTTAAGAATAAAAAACAACGTGTCGTTTTTCTGTTCTGCTCAACTTTATGTTATTTCATGTTTAATTCAGCATATATTAATGTGTCCAAAAAATCGGGAAAATTTTCACAGCCATTATCCGACATCAATATTGTTATTCCGCTGAAAACTTGCTATTAATACATAATTCTTCTATATGGTCTTGCATTCCATATTCATTGTACATTGATATGGTATTCAAGATCGTTTAGAGGAATTATGTATTAATAGTGGGTTTCTGGCGGAATAACAATATTGATGTCGGATGGTTGTTGTGGGGATTTTCCTGATTTTTTCAACGTTAGAAAAAAACATAAATTGCAGGGTGTTATAATCAATTTCTTGTAATGTTAATTAGAAACCGAGCACTATTGCGAATATCACACTGACAAATATGTTTTCAATGGATAATTTGCAAAATTGTACATAATGATAATTCATTGTGAGGCTTTTCGTAGCCAATAATCGATCACGAATCAATACGCGTTAAGAAAAGATTTTATGAATATTTATGCAATAAGATAATTCATAAGGATTAAAACATTCATTTTCCTTCTCAAAAATGTTTCTATTTGTGTAACGTTTTTGATAGATAATCGTATACAAATATTCATAGAATTTGAAATCATTAAATCAATCACAGATTTTTGTGTAAAATATGAAATTTAGTACTTCACAAGTTCAAGAAATATGAAAAGATTTTGGAATATTTTGGCAAAATTTAAAGTCGAATTTTTAAGACAATTTTTGAAAACATGCATGTACAATTTTGCAAATCATCTATGTTGAATGTACGATTATCAGTGGAAGTTACTTTAGTTTTTTATTGGACTTAACTTTTATTGGACTTAACTTTTTTATTGGACTGTATTTATTTATTGGACTTAACTTTTTTTTATGACTTAAAAACATTGATACACGTTCATATATCGTCAAAGATTGTTTAAATTGAAATATTATGAACATAAAGTAATTAATATATTATTTAAAATATTTTATGACATTTACTTTGTAAATGTTTAATTTAATTTGTACCCTACTCTTATTCTTCGACTTCTATCATAATTCATCTCTTAAAAATTTATTATCCATCTCTATAATAAATTTATTGGTAAAAAATCTTTTTCCATAAATTGAATCGATCGTTTTATAAATTTTTCCAGTAACGATGATGATTCGAAATTGATTAAAAGGCAGGAAAATGATTTCCTGAAAGGAATTCGATTTTTACAAATTGACAAAACAGAAATCTATTTTGTACACAATTTTGCACTGATGTATAAATTTTTACTTGAGATGAAAAGATTGCAACTCAATTTAATTACGACGGAAATTATTTTACATTCTGAAATTAATGTTTCGTTGCGATAAATCGCATTTATGGGTCTAATAATTTTTCAACTGAAAATAATAATTCGAAATTGATTTGAAAATTACAAAAAAGAACTTATAACGCTAATATGATTCATGAAAACTTTTCTTAATAAGTCTTTATTCATTATATTATAAAATAAAATCAATCGAACGCAATTAAAAAGTACAAATTTTATTTTTAATTGCGAGATTACTTTTTTTTAATTACATTGATCGATTCAACAATTTTCATATTGATGAAAATTATTCTAAATAAATTTTGATATCGAAAAAAATATTTTTCCAGAATTCGATTTATCATAATTTACTTTTAGAACTAAGTAGCTCATATATTTTATATTTTAATGCGGGCATTGAACCTATAACTTGAAACTTTGAATTAGAGGCAGCAAATTTGGTCCTTTTTTCAAACCATTTGTCTGTGTTATTTAAATGGGGTTCGAGTTAGAAATTGCGAGCATGAACGGATTCAATTTTAACTTTTTGTAATCGGCTCCCAATACCATGAAATCGCTTACTAGAATGAGCTACAGTTGCTTTTGAAATGATTTTGTGAAATTTTTCTTCTGAACAATTTTGCTAGCTAGTAAAAAATGTTTCGCGATAAAATTTTTAGCTACCCACATGGGTTTCCCACGTGGTAAACAGTGTCTGTAGACTTGGCTGAAATCGCAGGCCATATTTAATTCGAGTGGACTGCGCTTGCAACGCCACTTGTTATGACGTTCCTTTGCTTTTCTCTCTCGCACCAAGCATGCGATCTCTCTCGCTCAGTAGTCCACTCCCATGCAAAAAAGGTCCCCATTGAATAAGATGGGAGTTTACAGACACTGGTGGTAAAACTAGGTGCTGAATCACGAGGTTTTTCACATAGTATAACGAGGTGATAAACCACGTAGCTTTCTACATGGTATTACCAGGTGGGCTTATCACCTGGTTTCATCACATGGTATTTGACATGGTTTCCCATGTTGTTAACAGCATGGATGCCCATGCTGATTACGATGTGAAGAAACCATGTATATATTTTTCATAGGGTCGTTCGTTATAAATTATTATATGTTTATGACGTTTATTCTCTTAAGAATTTTTCTATCAGGTAATAGTTTTTCTTTTTCGTCATTTAAAATGACGAAAAAGAATGATTTTATTTGAAATGATTATTTGAAATGATTATTTTAAATTTTAAATGATTAAAAATTTTCTTTTTAATCATTTAAAATTGGTTCTTTTTCTCTTGCTTCTTCATTACATTTGTCTATACATACATTTTGTTGTTAATTTTCTTCATTAATTACTGCAATCTTCATATTTTCAGTATATTCATATTTCTTTCGGAATTTTTCATTTGCATTTTAATTTCCTGAATTTTTCTGCCTTTTTATTCCATGAATCTTACAATAAATTTCGTTTTTTGTTAGAACAATATTTACCGTTTATTAGTTTTTTTGGAATGCGCTATCTCTTTTTTCATATTTAAATGTTGAATTTCATTGTTTTGTTAAGCCTGTTGAAAAAAATCTTTAATGAAAGATTATCATTAATTTATTATTTGTGTTGTTTACTTGTTTAAAGTTTTTCTCATATTGTTGACGGCTATAATTTTTTCGATTTTAAATGTTTCTTAAATAATGTAGTATATGTCAATTTTCATATGAAAACGTTCACGTAGTGAATGTTGCTACTAATAGTTCATGTATTTATAATAAGACGAATTCATTGCGAAATTTGATCGTGAACGGAGACAGCTACAAATGCTCGATAAAAGATTGAAAAGTCGAAAATACAGGGTACCATGTGTGCTCCACAGTGGCAAAGAATATTACATAATCTCACACTTGGAATAATATGAAGAAATAATTCCTCGTGAAAATAAAACGTTACCATTTCAAATAAAAAGTGAACCTTTCGGAATCTTCCGGGTAGAAAGGGACGAGAAGTTGTTTCTTTTTTACCGTAGAGAAATTATGTCGCTTTTTTTACCACCGCGAAACTTATGTTCCGTTTTTACCCGGAAAACTCTGTGTTCCCTACTCACTTCACAAAATTTTTGTTCCGTTCTTATTCAATAAAAAAAGATGTCCACTTTTTACTCAGGCGCTCATATATATCTGGATGTCATATTGAAATAAATCAATTTTATGATATTAGGGTATAAATTTAATGAACGGTTTTCGAAAAATGCGTTATACACTGGAGCACCCATTCTGTTCAGAACCGTGTGGGAAAATGCATAGAATCGAAGGCGCTCTTAATGACTTCTAATCCAAAGAAAGGTACGCAAACCGGACCCGTCAACCGTGATACGAGACTGATTTTTAGTGCGTCGCATTGAGCCGGAGTGATGTACCTAGCGATAAGGTGCTCACGAAGACGGAAAAGTTCGTCTCACGAGATTTGCTATGCATTCAATCGCATTGCATACAATGGTGGCTCCAGTGTATGAACTACATGAAAATTATGACGAAATTTTTCGCACTGCATGTATGAATTAATCGTGAGAATCCGTAGCATATATTTGAAGACAAAAAATCGTCGTTATAAATGCCTCATGCTTCTAAGAATCGCGAGAGCAAAATTATTGCAAGTTGTTCACGAGGTTACAAGCTGGCTACCAGGGTTCCACATCTAGTGATTGTGTTATAATCAATAACGTATGCCTATTTTTTATGATAAGTTAAAACGCATACGGAAACCAAAAGGTTATACATGCGCTTAGTCTTTATGACCATGCTTGGATTTAAATTGCAAGAAAAGTGTCAATAACTTGAACGTGAAATTCCGAAAATGAATGTAGCTTAACGTACGAAATAAAAACCAGTAATTCGTAAACAAATACGATAATCCAATAATACTAATTATCAACTGATATTGCATTTTGCGAATTTTTATTGGTCTGTAAAGACAGTTGAAGTTACATCTTCGGGAAGATTTTCGCTGGAGGAAAGGGTCGGGTTGATTTTCGCTGAAGGGAAAAGTCTAACTGACTTGCCGGGGGCGGTGTCGGCGGCGGCGGAAGCGAGAAAGTTTTTATTATTTTGGAAATATATATTTTCGATATAGTTTGGCACGAATATTTGTTTTATCAGCCTGTGTGATTCAAAATTTTTCCACTATTTGCATTCGATTTGATTATCTTGTAATATTCATTAAATATTTTGTTGTATACAATTTGTTTCGTAATTTTTTTTCCATTATTTGTAAACTAGGGGGATATTCCTCTTGTGCGCTTCTCGTGCCAACCTCTAAAATTTTTTAATTGATTCTGCAAAACTGTGTACAAAACTTCCCGCTTCCGTATCAGCCGGTTGAGACCCTCTCCCGTCCCCTACCCTCCCTACACCGACGCTCAATAAAAATAAAAGTGGATATTTAGTCAACTTTATCAAGAGTGCCGACAATGAGTATGTGAACTGTAGATGGTGAAACTATTGAGGAAGTAAAGTGAAGTTTTTACAGTCCACCCTCTTAATAATGCTGCTGATTAATACGGCACTATTGGGAAGGCGAACTGTAAAAAACAGAGTAACAGGAGGGGTTTTTGTTTTTGAGGGAGGCAGTCGGGAGGTTTTTCAAATTTCTGACACTGCAAATAAAGAGACTATTAACATCTGTTATTTCATTTTCATTCTCAGATGCTGACGACAATAATGAACAAGATATTGGAAATGATGATCATAATCGTAGTGACGGGATCAATGAAAACTCAGGTGCTAATGAAAATAACGAACCGCTAATGAGAAATCGCGACCGTGATGACGCCATTCCTGAAAATTTAGCAGATAACGATAATAATGTACAGGAAATCGGAAATCAGAATCATGATGATGAAAATGCAGCAGCTAACGGAAATAATAGACAGGAAATTAGAAACAATGATCGTGATGGTGATGACGCCAATCATGAAAACATTCAACGAGAAAACATGCACTTGCCGCAAAATGGTCAAGGTACAGCACTTGTATTATCATACACTTCTATCACAAATGAAATGTACATATATAAAAATTTGCACACTATCAATTTTCTCTAAAAATCGTCTTTAGCTATTGGAATGTCGAGTGGATATGAGTGGAAATAAGGTCGATATGAGTGGATATAAGTAAGTCGATATTAGTGCAGATAAAGTGAAGATAGAGTTGATATAACAATAGCTCTAGTAGGTATAAAATAGCTCAATATTGCGCGAAAGGCTCAGTATGACGCGAAAATCGTGAAAACATTGACAAATGCATAACATATACCGAGTATATGGCACAAGTTTGTGAAGAATGGTAAGCGTGGCGGCCACTAGCGGTGGCCAGCGTGGTAACCGCAAAATTGAAGTGGCGTTGCTAAAGTGGGTGACCGAGCGTGACAACTTGATTTGAGTGGAAACGAAACTTATGGTTATGAAATATGTAATAGAAAGAAACAAGCCTTGAACATTGTAGATGTTCTCTGCAAAATTTGTATAGCTTTTAATTTTTTTACAAAATTGATTTTCATGTAGAATAAAACACAATCAAACTAGATATAGAAAAAAAGGACGATGGGGGTTCTGAAGCAAAATATGACGTCGGTCATATTATAAAAATGAATATATTGCTCTGGCTATCCGCTCGGTACACACAGCTCACTTATATACACATCATTCCCACTCAAATTTACTTATACCCACTTATGTCCAATTATATCCACTCATTTCCACTTTATTTTCACTTATCTCTACTTATCTCCACTTTATTTCCACTTATATTCTCGTAATATCCACTTATATCAACTTTGCGTCTGGTTAGCCAAATTATTAGAGTGCCCTAAATGCCAACTAAGTCGAAGTTTATTCATTCATTTTTATGAAATACATTAACGACTTTTGGAGTCAACTGGCATCGCTATATAAATATTAAAAGTTCTTACAGCCTTGCATATTGTTTCATTCTTTTACAATGTTGTTTGTGAACAAAACGTTTCCAAGATAAAACGTCGATATTTTTAAAATATGCAACTTGAAGTTATGCCGTTTTTCCGGTGAGCCTCAGATACTAATAGTAAGAAATTATTTTGGAAGTGTTTATTGGCACCCGAAGTGGAGATAGTGCATGTGAAAGTGGATATAAAAGGGGATATAGTAGAGACAGTGGATATCAATGTGGATGTAGTGGAAATAATGTGGATATAAAAATGCACGGACGTCCGCATTTTTCGGATTTTTGCCGTGTGCCGTGTATCATTTTTATTGTATTGAAGTAAATAGAAATTCATAGACGGAGAAATATACGCTCTCAATTTTAGGGTTAGGGAACGTCCATTAACTACGTGACGCAAATTTCCACTAATTTCTAACACCCCACCCACCTCTAGCGGCCCCATTCTTTCACATTCGGTTGTGGTTCACTCTCCCACACCCACATACGTGTCCACACACACTCCCCCTCTGCTACCTCCACCGTCACACCTGCCCTATATTCTCGCACCCTCTCTCTCCCCTCCCAATGTCATCAACCTCCTATTCACCTGATCCCCCACACCACTTCC
>JABFQI010000125.1:0-15113 GCA_022816925.1 Trichacis sp. ZL-2020 | reverse complement strand
ATTCTTTTATGAGTGCATAAAAAAAACCGATCGATTACTTTTTGTTATATTCCTGGTTGCAATTTGGGAAATCGATTTTTATTTTTCGTGCAAAGACGCAATTGTAATGCAATTCAATAGTGTATTATAAAATATTATGTTATAAATTGGGAAAAATCGAGTTAATTTTTCGCAATATATATATTTATATATATATATATTTTCAAGCTACCGCTCTTACCTTTTTTGCTTTTTCAAACGCTTTTCTTAGAACAAGATTCAGAAATAAAATACTTTAACGTGCTAAAACCGATGCCACTCGCACTCGACACGGACGACAAATAATAAAAAGAAACTTCACAATGCCCTCAAATATAAAAAGAAGAGTCAGAAATAAAATACATTAACATTCTAAAATCGAAAAGTGCATAAATTAATAAAAATTGTTTTCAAAAATGAATAAATTATTGTTATTTATTAACCAATCGATAAATGATTAATAAATAAATTCATAATCGACAGACAATCGATTCATATCTCGTTTCATTCTTACATTGTGTATGTTTTTGTACGAGTATGAAATAAAAGAGGCCATCGAATATGACACGGCAACGTTTACGCGCGGCCATATAGACTCGCGTTTACGGACGAATCGTGTACGTAACGTACGTCTACGTACGGAACAGTGATAAAACGGACAGCACTAAATTCGCCTTTATTTGTTAGGCTAATTATATCTATGTTTTCAAGTATAATTATCATTTACTCATATTGGATGACTTATTTTCTCATTATTCCGATACGATAAACTTCATTAATTATTGCAAAAAATGTGTACTTCTTTATTGTAACTTGTATCTAATGCGAAAAAAATCATCACGACCAAATTGCAACACACCCTCAAAAATTTTATTCGTATTCTGTTGAAAAACCAAAAATTTTACAATCTTCACTAATTTACTTTCCATCTTAGCATCATTCTACGATTCTATATGCAATTCATTTTCAAAAATAATGTTCTAAGCGTTAGTGCAAAATTTATTACATATTGGAGTACATTGAATTTTACTAGTTATGATATCAAACTCATTCACACAATCCAACGAGAACGTTTTTTCTGCTTAGAAAAGAGCGGGGTTAGTTGGCAGACAGGGCATGTCGGCCGGATTAGCTTTTTTTATATGTAAATGAGATTCGTGGCTTCATCTGTGCGAATCACAGTGAATTCATACAAAATACATATTCCAGTATGTTTTTATTTATTTCCGACTTATTGTTTCGACGATAATCCAGTTTTTCACTTCTCGAAACTGGTGAGTAAATTTCAACAGTTGTAAACTAATCATTATAGTTAAATTTCTTTCTATATTGTTCTGAAAAAAGTCAAACTCTTTGTAAGGGCAAAAGAAGGGCTACAAAACAATATACAAGATTAAAGAGTAGTCTCACTTTTATCCTTTGTAAGGTGTACCTATCTTTGGCACCGGCGTGTGGGGAATTTTATGCTGTGCAAAAAAGCGTCAAACTTGAAATCGGTGATCAACGCAAATTCCCACGGACACGCCAATCAAAACAGCAATAGAGAAAGAAAGAGATAATTTACGAAAAAAGCCCGTATTGGCCGAAGAAAGAAAAGCATCAAGAGCCGTGGAAAAGTGTGTGAAAGCTGGTGAAATTAAGTCCAAATGAATTAAAAATTAAGTTAACAAAATTAAAGACTGAATTTTGATTTATACTGTTGAATATTGTCTTCGTATGAAAAATTACTCAATTTTAATGAATACGTTTTTCCAATAATGTCTTCGATGTAGAGCATTTATTCTCCTATATTCAGCCAACATGCTCCGCGGGTGGGGCATGTTGGCCGGTTTGCAGCATCGCGTTCGATCGGTTACTGAAATGTTCCGAATTATTTCTAATGCATAAAAAAAAAGATGTGTAGACGATGTTTTTACTTGCGAGGGTGTACAATCTTTTTTTTAAAGTCAAACCAAATAAACTATAGAAATTCCAAGAAGGTAACTCGGCCAACTAGCTCCACTCGCCCCAATAATATATATATCGAATAAACTTGTTGTCCACAACATGATTTAGCACCTGGTCACGTGAAAAAGCATAGTTATTTTTGTATTAAGAGCGAAAAAGTCGATTTGGATTCAGACGAAGGTGAAGTCGAGGGATACAGTCGCTTTCGTCCAAATTAACGTTACGCCCGTGGTGTAAACATAATTTGTTGTTGGAAAATTGCGAAAAACATTAATTATTCCGCGAAATTCGCTATCAAAAAATAGTTGCATGATTTTTCCCTCGTACATATTTATCAATTTCCTCATCGATTCAAATTTAGCAGTCGCACAACTCGTCCTTAATATTGACATTTTATTCATAATAGCTACAATGATTCCCATTTTTTCTGATTCTATAAAATGATAAATTAAGATTCGCTACTTAATCTCAAATTGTTGTATGAAAATAATGGTTTGGCTGTTTTTATTGTTGAGATAAACATAAAAATAGAATTAAAAAACTTTAATGTAAAGTAAAAATACGCCCCATAGTTATTTGATAACGAAGAATTTTTACGATCTACAGGAGCCAAAATTTCATGAAAAACTTTAAAATTACTTGCAAATTTATAACATTACATTATTGTAAAATTTTTCTTTCTTTAGAACCTCCCCATCTCCACAACTCTTTTTTTTTTACAAAAAATCCATCTCCTACGTAACAAAAACTTTTTCGAAAATGATTTTAACGTGAATTAAATGAATTATTATAGAAATTAAAATTAAATACAAGCTTTCGGCTTGATATCAAGCCCTTATCAAGCAAACAAAAACAAAGATAGAATTTTTAATTAAAACTAGATAAATTAATACTGAATTTAAAAAACTAAGATGTCAGTGAAAAAACTTGAGCTAATAATTTAAATTATTTCCCAAGAAAATATGACGCCACATCCAGTTTCCAAAAATTGTAACGAAGTACTTAAATAATTTCACTCAAATGTCTCGAACACCACATAACAAATACATAAGATAAATCAATTTTCAATTTCATCAATATACTAATCGTACACTGAACTCAAAATATCCGTATCTTCCAGTTTATTTATTTTGTTATGTTACAATGCGTGGAAACTGTTTTTATCGTTATACTTTATCGGTAAATAATTTCAATTGTGATGTATAAAATACGCCCCTTGATTTTTCTAATGAGAATGTAAACGATCCATTACAGCTAAATTTCAAAATGAAAACCAAATGAAAGTTATTACAAAATTACAAAGAAAACAATTTACTATCATACAAAATCATAAAAATTTTAAAAAGTTTGTGGATGGGGATATTTTGAACAAAAAATCTTTACGATTTTTCATTTTGAAATTTGGTTCTTATGGATCGTTTCAATTCTCATTAAATTTAAATTATCTTTTAATGCTTTTTAAATCTAATTTCGATTATATTTTAGTTTTTTCAATGCAATATCATTTCTCCTAATTTAAATTTTACTTTCTTTCGTGATTCTTTTTTCCTTGATAAGGGCTTAATATTAAGCCGAAAGCTCGTTTTTATTTTGATGTTTCATATTGATTAATTCAATTACCGTTAAAATCATTATTTTGAAGTGGAAAAAACAGTCACTCCGAGCCAAATTTGCTTCCTCCGATGGAAAGGTAATTGACTTGGAAAATAATTGATGAAATATAATTAATCGCATTTTTTTAATCAACGCTGAAGAGGACCAAAAACTAGGATCGAAACGTTTGTAAATGAAATACAACTCACCTTCCATCGGAGGAAACATATTTGGCTCGGAGTGACTGTTTTTCCCATTTCAAAATAATAAACATTAGCCGAGTGACGTTCGGAAGATTCTTATCTTCGATTTTCAATTTTAATAACGTTAAAATCGTTTTCGAAAAAGTTTTTGTTATGTTGGAAATAGATACTTTGTTCAAAAAAAGAGTAGTTTGGATGAGGAGTTTTATATAAAAAATCTTTACAATTTTGTAATGTTGTTGAATTTAATTAATTTTAAAGATTTTCATTTAATTTTGGCTGCAGTAGATCGTATGAAATCTTTGTTATCAAATAATTGTGAAACGTATGCTTACATTACATTAAAGTATGTCATTTGATTGTAAATATGACTCATAAATTTAATGACAGCAGATTTTTGAATTTTCCTTTTACTAAACAACTTAATAATGAAATAATTTATTTTCATAACATGAGACATAAATACTGATAATCGGCAACTTTACTTTTGAAACAATTGTTGAATATTGTATTTACACGTACACACTCAAAAATCAGATACGATTTTCAATTGAATCTAGGTAATTCGATGTAATTCACAAACATATGTATTGAATCATTGAAATTTGGCATTGAATTCAAAAACAATTATATTTAAACAAATTTTTAAAATTATATTTTACTAACTAAAAAAATATTGTTGAGTTGCGAAATTTAAAGATGCTCATTATCATTTGGAATATTCATGAAATAAAATTCTTTTTTTATTGTTAGAAAAAGAATGAAGTCGGAGTTGAATTCCTGTTTTCTTTTAGAAAAATTGTTTTAATATAATTTTAATAAATATAGAATCTTCTATAATGAACAATTTTTCAAATGTAGACAGAAATTTTTCGATTTGTTATCAAAAAATATATTAAATTAATTGAAAATGAATTAAAAAAGTGTTCGCAACAAAACTAATATTTTTTTAACACATTATGTTTCGTCAATTTTAGCTCTTGGTGACGCTTTCAATTTTTCAATCAATAATAATCATAAACTAACAAGAATTTTAACCATTCGCAGGAGCCAAATTTTAATGGACCATTTTAAAATAGAGACTAAATTTACAAAATTTAAAAATATTGAGCTATTATCATACACAAAGATGATTAATAGAAAATGAAGATACCGAAATTCAAATTCCAATTCAAATAATTCAAGTCAAAATATAACAACTTTATTCGAAACTAAAAAAAAATAAGTTTAATTAAAAAATGTCAATCAATATTAAATTAACAAATTGGAAATATTTACCTGAAAAGTTAGACACCACACAACCAGTCGACACAAAATGCAGCGAAATACTGAAAACATTCCACTTAAATGCCTCAAACACAACACGATGAGAAGATAAGACACATTAATTTCAAAATTATATCAATATATGGTCAAGGCTTTAGTCTGTCTCGTTACACTTTAACGCATATTTTATATGTGATGTATGGAAAAAATAATGAAATCCGATTATCTCACAATTGCAAATCATCAAGGTCCTTATGTCTTACATTTTACATACTAGAAATTTATTTGTATCATTTACGGTTTTCAAGTTTTTAACTTTTGAATGCGTCTGTCACGTTACATACTATTCGCAGTGGGTACAGGAGTTGTCCGACGTATGTGAAAAAATCTGTTCGATTAGCGGCTTATAATGCATCAAGTCAATTCTGAGTTGGAATTCAAAGTAAACAGAAGAGATATAAATGAATTCAGTACAAAAAAATCTTTCTTAACAATTTTATAAGCTTTTTCTGACGAACTGTCACGTTACAAAAAAAATCTGTCACGTTAAACTTGTGAAATTTTTTTGGAAGACTGATAATATTAGAGCTACACCGATCGATTCAACATCTGTATTTCAATTACAATAATGTTTCTTATGAACAGACTTATGGTACACCAATCGGTTCACCATTCTCACTTATTATCACATATCACCTATTATCACCCTTTTTAATCCAAGCCACCTACAAATACTATATTCCGACCTTCTATACAGGCATTATTATGAGTTTTAAAAACTATGTTCATTGGAAAGCTATCTTCATATGATTCAACGATTATTAAAACTGATTTGTCAGAATTCATAGTTGACAAATTTTTATTCCCCAGTTTTGTGGCTATTCCAAGATATTTTTATTTATTTAGAATAATTAGTATAATTATAATATGGAAGTCTAAAAATTATTGAATTTTTTCCACGCAATGAATTACTGAACGAATTTTTTAAATTTTAGAAAATGAATTTAGATTTTTATTCGGAGTTCAACTTCTTGAACTTGTTAATTTTTGTCATTACAAATTAACATTTAAATTTGGACCTGAATAGTTTATCCGTCTCTAGAAAAAAAGAGATTCAAACTTCCAATGTAAAATTCCGGTGAAGTTTTGTTATATTTAAAGCCTTGACTCAACAACCCAAAGTTACACCTAAGTATTAACATCAATAATGCGACATTTAATCCTTACCTGGCACGTTACATTCGGGTTCTGATCTATGACATCAAACAAAAACCGTCCCATGCCTTTAAACTCAGAAATATTTACATTGTAATGTTCCATCTTGTTCGACTCGATAAGTTCTCTAGAAAAATTTGAGTATCAACAGAAGTAATAAATCAGTGGTCGAATATAAAAGCAGAATATGAATACATAATTTAAGATAATTTTAACGTAAAAAAAATTATGTAAGAATTTGGATAATCTAATGAGATGTATTCAAACTTTCGATGAAGAAAATATTTTTAAATTTAATCTGTCTCACCCATTCGTAAATACAAATTTTCTACTTTCTTCTAAATTGTGAGCATTCGTGAAATTTTTCTCTACTTCTCAATTTTATAAACTTGTGTCCATTTTTTTGGGTATTATAAATATTTTTAAGTCTTTTCTATCAGGCGACATAGAATAGAAACAAAATTTAAATTATTAAATTTATATTCCCAGAACTGAGCTCTGAAATTATCTCCAATTTCACGTGAATTTTTCTTTGCCTAGAAATGATCATCCAACTGCTTATTGCTTTCAAAATGTATGCAAACGGTCCTTAAAATCAGTGAGTGGAAGATTGCCAACTTTTCTTCATGTTGTGCTCATATATGTACAGAATGTAGGGGAGCAACTGGTACAGTGGTACGGTGGGGACAGTTGCGCAGTCAAATTTCAATGGAAATTTATGTTATACAGCATATGATTTCTGTATCTATAATGTAAATATTTATCGTGCGTATTTTCATATAGGTTTCGTCAGATTTGTTGAATTGTATTACATAAAAAACGACGGTGTCCGATTTTCGGTAGTCTGAAAGTTTTTTTTTTCATTTTCCTTTTGGTTGTAAAATCGTAACAATAAGTGCAAACGAATGGAATTTTTTATATAACGTGTATGAAATACATGCGAAAATTTTACTGATTAAAAAAAATAAAACATGACCTGAAGATGTTGCCCCTTTTTCTTTATGAGCCACTGTACCTGCCTACTTGGGTACAGTGGCTAAATTTACAATCTTTCAAAGATGTTCATATATCATATTGAAATCCACTTCCTCAAACACGGAAAATTTATTTTCCTGTTCAAAAATGATGGTAGATTCAGAAAAACAGGCAGGCGTTGCGTAATAAACATTTTTGTTCTCATAAAATATGAATATAAAAAAGTGAGCTGCTGTACCCGTCGCTCCCCTACAAAAGTTGAAGTCTGAGTAACAAAACATTTGAAATTTCTTTAAAATATTCATGGACACGGGTTGAATATTTTTAATGATGAGATTAAAATTTTATGGCGATTGATTGGAAAGAATTATAACCATTGTTCTTTTTTTTAAAAAACTGGAAAATTGAAATATTTCATTAATACCTTATTTTTCAGGGATTGAAAATCTATCATAATTTGCGAATGAAAGTATAGATAAATAATAAAAGAGCCAAATTTGAAAATAAAAACCAAATCCAAGATATTACAAAAATATGAAAAAAAAACCAAATTTACTATTATAAAAAATCATAAAAACTTAAAAGAACATGTGGAAAGGGAGGTTTTGAACAAAAAATCTTTATGTTTTTTAATTTTGAAATTTGGCACTTATGGATCGATTAAAATTTTATTAAATTTAAATTGCGTTTTGAAGTTTTTTCAATTTAATTTCACTTATATTTTTGTTTTTTCAATGCAATATTATTTTTCCTAGTTTTGATTTAATTTTCTATCTTTGTTTTCTTTTGCTTAATGAGGGCTTAATATTCAGCCGTGAACTTGTTTTTATTTTGAATATTTATATTGATTGATTCAATTAACGTTGATATCGTTTTCGAAAAAGTTTTCGTTATGTAGGAAAAAGATTCTTTGTTCAAAAAAAGAGTAGTGTGGATGAGGAGTTTTATATCAAAAATCTTTACAATTCCGTAATGTTGTAAACTTTAGATTAATTTTGAAGTTACTCATGAAATTTTGGCCCATGTAGATCGTATGAATTCTTTTTAATCAAATAATTATAGAGCGCATTTTTACATTAACGTAAAGTATGTCATTCAATCGTAGGTATGACTCATAAATTGAATGACCGTAGATTCTCAAATTCTCCTTTTACTACACAACATAATAATAAACTTGGTTATTTCCATAACATGAGACATACATACGCATTATCGAAAACATTACTATTGAAACAATGATTGTATATTCTATTTACACGTGCAACACTTCAAAATCACATACGATTTTCAATTCAATGTAGGAATTTCGATGTAATTCCCAAACATATTGAATCATTTCAAATTTGGTATTGAATTCAAAAATAAATATGTTACAAAATATTTCACAATTATATTTTAGTAACTTAGAAAATATTGTTGAGTTTGGAAATCAAAGATGCACATTATATTTGATATATTCGTAAAATAAAATTCTCAATTCAGGAGACGGATTGAGTCGAAGTTGAATTCCTGTATTTGTATTAGAATAGTAGATTACGCTGCCAGGGCCACGAAGAATCTTTTATGGCGAGGCTTTTTCAAATACTCGAGGTATCAAATACTCGAGGCCCGTAGAGCGTATACTATTTTTTTAAAAGAAGGACGACGAGTGGTGGCTCGCTATGTTCCGAAAGCGGGAAGTCGAGATGCTCTTTTTGAATCGGTGGGGAACCCCGACGGATACATAAGTAGCGACGGATTATGTTTATGACGGGCAATAAATACGCCGGCTCGGTCGCCAACCAGCGCCGCCGAAAACAACAACCAAAACGTTTCAAGCATTTATGACTGATACTTCGAACTCCTAGGACCTTCTACTTTATAATCCCAATGTCATTCAAATGGGAGATTCCGGCATCATCTTTTCACCGTTCAAAAAGAGCTCTTCGTGTTCACGCTTGAGAAGCATCGAGGTGCTACTTGTCGTCCTTCTTTTAAAACAAGTTTTTTTAATATAATTCCAATAAATATAGAATCATCTATGATAAAAAATTTTTCAAATGTAGAGAGAAATTTATCGATTTTTCATCCAAAAATAAATTCAATGAATGAAAAACAAATAAAAAAAGTGTTTGCAACATTACTAACAGTTGGTTACCTCGATATGTTTCGTGAACTTTGTCTCTTAATGACAAATTCAATTTTTCAATCACTGATAATTATAATATAACACGAATTTCAACGATTCGCAGGTGCCAAATTTTAATGGACCATTTTTAAATAAAGACTAAATTTACAAAATTTTCAAATATTGAGCCATTATCAAACACAAAGATACTGAAAAGCAAATGAAGATGTGAAAATTGAAATTGAAATTGAAAGAATTCAAGTTGAAACATGAAAAATTGGATTTATACTGTAAGAATTAAAACTGAATAGAAACATTAGAATCACCTTTTATTAAAAAATTGGAATTTTCTACCTCAAAATCAGAGGCCCCACAATCAGTTGTGACGAAATGCAACGAAATACTATAAACACTTCACTTAAATGCCTCAAACACAATACGACGAGAAGATAAGACAAATTAATATCAAAATTATATCAATTTACGTCATTCGGACATTTTCATCGAGCTTTTACGTCCCCTCATGACGTAAAATACAGTATCCAACGAAAACAAACGTACATTAAAGCACTCGCAGTTATTGTCCTCGGCTTCGCCTCGGACAATAAACCCTGCGAGCGCCGCAATTTACGTTTGTTTTCATTGAATAATGTACTAATATTTGTCATGAACAGAACCAAAAAATTTTGTATCTTCCAGCTTATTAATCTTATTGTTGGTCGTTTTATTGAATATTATTTCTGAAATAGATCTCTTTCGCAATTTTTTTTCCTTATCTACACGGAGAGAAATGTCCACAACTGAATTGTTTATTATACACGACTGGTTCGTGTAGAAAAGCGTCTTTTGTTTGCTGCTGTCATTCTATATCTATCCGTCTTCGTCAGTCTTCGTCGCGCAATTGTGCGACAATGACAGATAGATATAGATTGACAGTAGCAAACAAAAGACGCTTGTCTACACGAGTCAGTCGTGTATAATAAACAAATCAGTTGTGGACATTTCTCTCCGTGTAATATTTTAACATAATTCCATTTGAAGTCGCGTCTTTTATTCTATTTTAAAGGTACGTTTTAGTTTGTTCAATATATTTAGCTTCACATTCATCACTATTGATTTCGTGAAAAAGACTTTGTGATTGTAAAATTTTGTGAATTTGGTCTTTATTTTAGGATGGTTCATTAAGATTTGGCTCATGTAGATCGTTTAAATACTTGCTTGAACAAAAAATCTTCGTGATTTAATAATTTTGTAATTTTAGTATTTATTTTGAAATGGTTCATTAAAATTTGGCTCCCGCAGAAAGTTTAAATTCTTGTTATAAAGTAATCACAAAGCGTATTTGTGAATAATCAGTCATGATATTTCGATATTACAAAATATTGAAGAACTTGACGAAAAAATATTTATGTTTGATGAGAAACAAGGAAACAATTTAAGATCGAACGTATTGAATTTTCTTTCAAAATAACTGATAATTAAAACACGTTTCAGTATTGTTTGAAAAATACTATTACATAATTTTTAATTAACGATTAACGTTTTGAAAAAACATGACGAATTGATGGCAACTAGAGCTGATAAAAGTGATGCCAGAGTAACTATGTTCCAAAAACCTTATGATAAAATAGTGACTGCCTTAAATGATGAGAGTACATACTGAATTCCGAATGAGAATCCTTTGAATGAAATTAAAATCAATATTGAAAATATTTCCAGTAGATGGAAGACCAAATCATTTATTAGCGAAGAAACCTATTCACAATTAATTAAAACTGATGGTATACTTCCAATAGCGTATGAATTACCCAGAATTCATACTCTTAATAATTCTTTTTGTACTATAGTTTGATCTATTGGTACTCAAATTATGGACTTTCTAAATTTATTCAAAATTTGTTGTCTAAATATTTACCTAAACTTGAAAGTTTTGTTAAAGATAGTATTGAACTCAAAAAAACGTTGAAAATTGAGGTATTTCTAAAGATTTTAGAATCATTTCATTTTATGTCACCTCATTGTTTACTGATGTTCTAAAAGATCTGGTAGAGAATGCATTAGAAAAGGGATATGTGTGCGTTGTGCCACATACTTATATTCCGAAAAATGATTTCATCAATTGTGTTGTTATTAATGGATTCAACATATTTTAATTCCAATAATGGTTCTTATGAACAGACGTATGGTACACTAATAGGTTCACCATTCTTACCTCTTATCGCCTATATAGTAATTGAAGATTTAGAAGAAAAACTTTTAGAGCGATTTGATGAGAAACCCATTTTTTATAAGAGATATGTTGATGATATTTTCGCTATTGTTAAAATAGATGAAATTCAAGAAATGTAAGATAATTTTAATTCTTATCATCCTCGATTTGAATATACTCATGAAATAAAAGTTGAGAATACAATTTATTTCTTAGAATTAATAATACGCACACGATGAAAAATATCCACATGGTTCCCCCACATAGTAGACCAAATGGGCATCCATATGGTTAACCACATGGAAAACCATGTTAAATACCAAGTGGTGAAAGCAGGTAGTAAGCTTACCTGGTAATACCATGTAGAAAACCGCGTGATTTCTCACCTAGTTTTACGACGTGGAAAACCCATGTGGCCTGCAAAAAATTTTATTACGAAAAATTTTTTTATTAAGAAAATTTGTTAGACAAAATTTTACAACAATCCTTTTAAAAACAGTGGTCTCTTATTCTAGTGAGCATGATAGTTGCATGATTTTCTGCTCGTACATATTTATCACTGTCGTCATTAAATTAAATTTTGCGGTAGCATAACTCGTCCTTTATGTTGAAATTTTCTTCATGACTGCCACAATGATTTTCATTTTTTATGATTCTGTGAAATGATAAACTCAGATAAGCTACTCAATATCAAAATTGATATCCCTTAAAAGATTCTTTTTGTAGAAGTAATGGTCTGACTATTTTTATTGTTGATATGAACATTCGGATAGAATAAAAAAACTTTGATGTAATGAGAAAATACGCTCCATAATTATCTGGTAACAAGGAATTCATACTATCTACAAGTGCTAAAATTTAATGAAAAACTTCATAATTAACTACAAATTTACAACATTGCAAAATTGGAAATACTTTTCGTTCAGAACCTCTCCATCCACACTACACTTTTCTGAACAAGGAATCTTTTTCCTACCTTACAAAAACTTTTTCGAAAATGTTTTCAACGTTCATTAAATCAATTAATATGAAAATTCAAATTAAAGACAAGTTTTCGGCTCAATATTGAGCCCTTATCAAGCAAAAGAATATGAAGATAGAAATTCAAATAGTAATTAGAAGAATTAGTAGTGAATTGAGAAAACTAAAGTATAAGTGGAAAAACTTTGAAATGCAATTGAAATAATCTACCACGAAAGTATAACGCCACAACCAGTCTCCACGAATTGTTATGAAATACTAAAATGGTTTCCCTCAAATGTTATAAACACAACATAATAAATAGATCAGATGAATCAATTTCAAATTTCATCAATATACTCATCATGAACTGAACTTGAAAATTTTGTATCTTCTTGTTTATTTGCTTTATTTCCTTACAATTTGTGGATATTGCTTGTGGCGTCTTATACTATCTTGGTGAATAACTTCAACTGTATATCAAAGTTTTTTCAATTATAAGGTTTCACTTATATTTCAGTTGTTGCAATTCAATATTAGTTATTCTAATTTTAATTTATATTTTCATTTCTATCTTTTTTTCGTTTACTTTTAATATTAAGCCTAAAGCTTGTTTTCAATGTTAATTTCCGTATATTAATTGATTGAATTAACGGTGAAATCATTTTCAAACAAGTTTTTGTTAGGTAGGAAAAAATTCTTTGTTTTGAAAAAGAATAGCGTGGATGGGAGAGTTTTAAACAACAATTTTTTACAATTTTGTAATGTTGTGAATTTGTAATCAATTTTGAAGTGTTTTATGAAATTTTTCAAAAATTCCCAGAATTAAGATTTTAATTTTACGAATCTTAGCGTTCGAAAAACGCTATTTACATTATTTTTCGTAGTTTTCGCAAGTGCAGCACTGTTTTTAAGGAATGTTGCAACGTTTTCCAAGGTGAGAAGCCTAATTTTTTGGATAATATTACATATTTCGACAGGTATAATGATTTTTTGACAAAATAACACGGATGTGACAATCAATTGAATCTCAAAATAGCGGCCATTATGAGCGGTTTTGAGGTAGAAATCGACAATACTCTTCCAATAGTTGCTCCCCAGGAATTTCTTCAATAAAAAACGTAGAGGGTTCAGAGGGCGGAGCCCCCGACAAAGAAAAATTTTTTTAAATCAAAATAAAAAAAAGTGTGAAAAATCGAAGGAGTTAGAAAAGATTCGTAGAATTATAAATTTTCAATCCGGGTATTTTTGCACATTTTTCTCGAAATTCACAAATTAGGCATGTCGAGATCGATTCCTTATCGTTTTCCGGTTAAAATGGTATACTCATAGTTTTTTCAAATTATGAAAAAATTCTGAAAAAAATTATGAAAACATTACCTTACATTTTCAAAATTTATTATTCCCAGTGCAAGTTAGAAAACAAAATTAAAGATATCTTCAATTTCTGAATCGCTAATTTTGGTTATATTCATCGAGTTATTTGCGTTTTTCTGATAATAAGTATTACAACATATTGATTCACGTCTTGTTTCAACGAGATGTTATGTAATGACATTATGAATGAAGGAATTGTGTCTTTTTTTATTTTATTATTTTTTATATGTATTCATCATTTTTGTTTCCGATTCGCCGATATCATGAAAACTGTCGAAAACTAGAAATGTTGTACATTACTTCTAATTAACTTTGTATGGTTCAGTAAATCAATGAGTGATTAGGTAAAGAAGATAAATTTAATATTTCCATTTTTTCATACTATCATGAAAAAGAGGTTCTACAACTTAATCTACGAAACAAATAAGTTTAATGAATTGTGAATGACACAAGGTGCAAATTCGATACTTCAGTATTCAACTGTACATTAACAACACATGGAAAAATCCTTTAAAAAAAAAAATATATTCAACATATTTCAATTCCTCGAATATAAACTTTCATAGACCCAGTTATTTTTCGTTCTTTCCATCCATCAATTGCTGTACCATCTCTTGCAGACCGCCCCAATTAATTTTATCGATTGCAGTGCGCGGCATCTGGTCTATGAATTTAACACCGCCTCGAAGAAAATTTCTGTCACCCAAAGTAGAACTCAGACTCATCAACTCTTCTTCCGTAACCTTGAAAAAAAATTAGTGTTTTTGGGACATCGAAAGATCATACGAAAGCGAATTTTTTTCATACCCTTATCCATCAAAGTCACGGACTATGTATTACATAATACAAGTTTCTTATCACGAAATAAAAGTTTCGTGTTTGTAATACATAATAATTTACTGTATTAGGTGGGACATCGTTTTTTTAGCATCAAACATTACCGATACATTATGTTACAAATGTAACATAAGTCTGATTTTAGTATTTATATAGAACTTAATTAGGGATTATATAGTTTCGGATTTTATATACCATCTAATATTAAGAGCCAAGTTTCTCGCTCGTGAAGTTTAGAGTTAAGGTAAATGTACCAAATATTGGACATTTTGCATTATTGAATTACGAAATATGCAAATAAACTTTTGGAATTTTTACAAATCATTACAAAATGGTTATAATTCTATGAAATATACATTTCTTAATCGTATCGTGTAATGAAAAGAAGATTTTATGCTTATTGCAA
>JABFQI010000124.1:0-15151 GCA_022816925.1 Trichacis sp. ZL-2020 | reverse complement strand
AACGAATCTGAGGTTTGTAGCGCGAGCCGAAGGCGAGCGTTGCAATCAGATGAGTTAAAAAAATTGTTCCACACTAGTCAAGGACCATATTTTACATCACAACGTGTCGAAAGTAGAATTTTCGGTATGCGAAGCGTGGCGAAAGTGCCTACTTTCGCCACTAGTGATGTAAAAGTTTTTTAATGATCAGGAATTGCTTTCTGATCACCAGAAAAGATTTTTTTGCGTGCGTTTTAAAGGTTTGATAGTAAAATTATTTTGTAGTTTTTTTTCTGTCTCCAATTATCACACGAAAATTATATTACAGGAGAACTTGACACCTTCCTCGAAATTAAGTAATTTTGTTCAAAATTTTTGTTAATGTTCTGTTTGATTATCTCAATACGCATGTTGAATGTGAAGTGCATTCACTAAACCATTGAAAAGATAAATAATCAATGATAAATAATAAATAATCAATAAAAAATGAAAAATAATAATAAATAATAATAAATAATCAATACAAATATGTTCGATTTTTACATAAGCTCTTCAAGAAAATGTCGTATTTAAATAGTAACAGGTCAAAGGAAATTAAGAAAGCATCTATAATTTTTTTCATACGTTCTGCAATAATTGAACAATATGTTAACAAATTTTAACAAAGTTAGACTGAAGTATTGAACAATTTCTATGTACAAGTTTTATTGATGAATTAAAAAAAAAAAATTTCTGTACTTAAAAGTTAATCATCAAAGTCCTATTGGTTACACATTTTTTATTCGAAAATATAGCGATGTAAGCAATTTTATATTGAGACTAACTTTGGCTTCCGATTAGGTACCTAGTACCTTCTTGATAGTTTCAAGCATAGAAGGGAGCGAGACGAAAAACTCATTTTCTTCCTTTAATGCGCGCCTCAGTTTTGGAAACAAACGTTATTTACGTGAATATTCTTCAAAAATATTTTCAGCCACCACATACGGTGCACTCCTTTTATAATCTTCTGACTTTGAGGATCTTGTAATGATGATAACATATAAAAATAATTCATATAGTGAATAATAAGGATTGAGGAAAAAATTAAATTGGACTATCTATTAA
This sequence comes from Trichacis sp. ZL-2020, assembly GCA_022816925.1. Classification (NCBI taxonomy): domain Eukaryota; kingdom Metazoa; phylum Arthropoda; class Insecta; order Hymenoptera; family Platygastridae; genus Trichacis; species Trichacis sp. ZL-2020. The sequence continues at coordinate 14,068 of JABFQI010000124.1, read as the reverse complement.
ATTTATTTTCATAATCGCGTGCTGGAGAACAAATTTTCAACACCTTTAAAATAATATTCCGCTATTCGAATCCTCGAAAAAGTAGTTATATGAAAGTACTAAAACTTGTCATTGTAAAAAGTCACAGTGAAGACACGTCATGAAACCATTTTGTAAATTTTACAAAAGCATGATCCCGAAAGAGCATCTAAGAAGCTCACATTATATCTAATTTATTTTAAATAGTATATGTATTTACTGTCATTTTTTATAAATATGATTATGAATGTGTTTTGCTGAATTTTGATTGTACTCAAAAGATAAACTAATCTTGATGTGAAAATTTTCAAAATGCATCAAATATTCATTCATCAAATTGAAACCACTAATAACCAAGAATTTTCAAATTCATGTACATATATACAACTTACTTGTAACAAACCATGTCATTTACTTAAAAAACTCATGTACTTAGAACCACTTCGGATACACCGTAATTGCACTTAGAAATTAATAATTTATCTCATGCTAGTCAAAAAACTAATTGTTTCAATGCTACCGCCTCCAAAATTAACGGTTTTTTAAAATAAAACTGAATCTTCCTGAAGTTTTTAAGTTTTCGCTCTCTCAATTCATATTCACTCCAACTTATTCAGGATTAAATATTTTTTTTGGAAGTCATTAATTATTTTACCATTTTTTAATCGGTTTGCAAATTTTTCACGTATTACTATTATCAATTATTATTATGTTTCCAGCTGGAATAGCCAATTTTTTGCCGATTCGAACATTTATCACATAGTATTCTATATAAAATTTTTTTTCGAAATTCTTATATTTCCAAAGATTCTTACAGGTGAATAATTGCCTTACATTCGATAATTGGTAATTTTGGAATAATTCGATTCTTGGAGAAAATCCAAACTCTTATGAAATAAGCAATATTCGAAAAATTCAAATTTTGTGCATTATATTATTCCGAGTGATTCTGCAGTTTTTCAGGTTTCCCTAGTACTCGCTATCTGATGTTTTTCACGTTTCCTTAATTAAAATTATGATTAACTTGATTGAAATGAAATTCTTAAAAAAATTTTACGCATGAAAAATGAAACCAAAATGACAGGAGTAACAAATTTTCTTTAAAATTAAACTTCGTGGAAGACATTCTTCTCGTTATAAAATATGAATACCAGAAAAATTTTATCGTGTTATTAATATTTTGCGAAAACTCTAACATTGCAAAAAATTCTGATTATTCTATACATGATAATTCAAAGAAAAATGATGAATTGCAGAGAAGAAGTACATTGAAACAATATTTCACTAGACCCAGAATTTCAAAAAATTTGAGCCGCGAAAAAATCCGTAATTTCGATAGAGCCATAAATTTGCAAACGAAGAATTGCTAATACAGAGAACTCCTTAAACATAATAAAGTCAGAAAAAAATAATATTTCGTAATTCACCGAAAAAATTTAAATGATTAGACATATTTTAATCAAATCAACTACTTTGAATCATTGATATTTCCGTAAAAATCTGTAACTGCACAATTTCCAATTCGCTCTACAATTTGCAATCAGATCTGTTTCTCAACAAATCGCTAATTTTGCGAGAGTACGAGTATCATGTATTAACAAAAAAATGTTTTTCATGGATCGAAAAAGTTTCTGATAATAATCCTTATTTCCAATTAATGTTGCAAATCACGAAAATGAGAGAAAGTCACTTTGAGTTTTAGCTCTTTGAAGTACACATTTTTTTTTAAATTCTCGTAAAGTCGAGTGTAGTTTTTGGCTAAACGGATCTAGGCGTGTATATATTGTTCTTCAAGATTCATTAGTTATCGTTGAGTCTATAAAAAGTTTTAAAGAAGTTTCAAATATTCAAAAAATTTCCAATTATAAAAATTTAAGATATTTCCAAAACATTTACCAAACCGTGAGAAAGGAGAACGACTATACGAAAATCGTCGAAAATCACGACATAGACATAATTATACGGCAATTTTTATACGATTTTTTCATTATGTTCGTTGATTCACTATCATGATCAATGAAGAATTATTCATGCGTTAAACAATCATTATACAACGATTTTTCTGGCAAATTTTCGGGGTTTACAGGTTCAAATTTTCTTCCCAAATCAACTGACGCACATTTAAAACAATTCATGCTGGAAATTGTTCAATTCACTATGCATATCATCAAGTACATTGAGAAATCATCAACTATAGAGTATATAAATTCTATTATTAAAAACCCTTGTGGACACATTTGCATAAAGTTAGCAACACGTGCCTTTGATTTGTAGACAGGTCCGAAGAACTTGTTAATATCAACTGATTCCCTCAAATTTTGCACAAATTTTTTTTCATTTACGAGGAAAGTTTTTAAGGAAGAGGATGGAACAAATTCCGACATTGTCAAAATAATTGATACCGTAGTATGTATGTATGTAAGTACGTAAGTACGTATGCGTATACATATATATATTTATGAGAATAAAAATAATAATATAAATTGTCATAAATTTAGGTGTAAATTATTTTAATGTGAAATCATTAGTTCTACTTTGTTATGTTGTTATTAATGATTTAAATTAGTACATACTACCAGTTCTCACAATGATTTATTTTAATGTGAAGCATTTGTTACATGCAGTTCGAAGAATGATCCGAAGTATAAATCATTACCTAATTCTTTCTATCTTATATTATGTCCTGCCTCAAGCATCATGCACGGACAGTCTTATTTTCTAATTTTACTAAAAGTCTCGAAACAGCAACTCTTGTTTTATTTGCATTTTTTCTTTTGATTATAAATGTAAGTTTTGGCTTGAGCCTTTGTATGTTTGAAGAAGTCATATTTCTCAATGATAGCAATTATATCTTTGTATGATGGATATCCTGCATCGGGTTGATAGTACGTGCCAAAATGTTCCTCCATTACCCTTCTTTCCTCTTCTGTCCATGGTGATTTCGAGAAAACTGTAAAAATTACATATAATCAACGTTTTTATGACACTGACATCATTCAAAGTTTTTGGAATGCGTATCATAGTATCAATGCATATAATTCATCATAGATGTGCAAGAACAAGTTTTTGAAACATTTATATTCTACTGAACATTTTTTCGACCAAGTTTTTGTATATTATTTTAACATTCATTGTGACTATTATTATAATTGTTACATATGTCGTTGTCCCCTGAGTTATTTAATGCTTGTACTATCATTACCTTTTTTATCAGGCTTTCGAGAATTTTTCCCAGTATTCCGTGGTAATTTGGTTTTTCTCGTATCAGAAATATCATCATGATCAATCTCGTTTTCAAGGTTTTCCTCCTCGATTTCTGATTGCACAGGTGTATAATCAAGGTCGTCGACGTCAACGGCTAGATTTAATTCTGCGAAACAAACTAAATTTATACTATACACTGGAACCTCTTTTATATCTGCCATTCGAGAACGTAAACATTCCTTTATATCCTCTGGGGAGGGGACCCCACCACTTCTACCCAGTGGTAGCAGTGGTGGGGTTTGCCCTCCCTCGAAATCGCATGACGCGTGGGTGAGAAAAGGACAGATACATAACGGGTGATTGGTCCATGTTAGTCAGGAGGTATGCGAGTGGGAAATGCCGAGCGGATATAAAAGAAAGCTACAGCGAGATATAAAGGAGGGAGGATATAAAGGAAAGCGGATATAAACGAGGTTTCAGTGTACTTTCCGAGTTAAGGTAGTATTTTCTTCAGCTATAGTATATTATAGGCTTTTAAATATACAATGTAAAAATACGATCCGCAATTACTTAATAACGAAAAATTAATACGACGTGAAAGGACAACATTACTGAAAAAACCTTTTTCAAAAACATGATGAACTGATAGTAACTAAAGCTGACGAAGGTGGGGCTATTGTTATTATGTTCGAAAAACAATATTATGATAGAATCGTGTCAGTTTTAAATGATGAAGGTACATATAAAAGATTATTCAAGAATCCTTCAAAGAAAATAAAGTTGAATATGGAAATAGTTATTTTCGTGATAGGTGCGAATGGGCTTTTAAAACGAAACGTGAGGATTGTCGCCCGAGCCGAAGGCGAGGGCTGCAACATATGAGTTGAAAAAGCCCATTCGCACAAATCGCGAAGAAAACTTTTCGTCCCGAGAGGCTCAAAGTCGCGAAGAAGTCGCGATTTTAAGGTTAGAGTGACGAAAAAAATTTTAAATAGATGGAAGAACAAATTATTCATTTGTAAAGAAACTGATTCACAATTGGTTGAAACTAACGCCATTCTTTGAAGAGCGTATGAAATGAATGAAATTTATTACCCTTATAATCTTTTTCGCTTCATAATTTCGTCTATTCGTATTCCAACTTAGGAGTTGTACTACGAATAGCAGTCTCTCTGCAGTTTTACCATTTTCCAAAAATTTTAATAGAAAAATTGACAAATTATTCAAAAATTATAATTTTGGTGTTGTTTATAAAACTAATGATAAGTTCAATCGAAATTTCAATAAAAGAGGAAAGGATGAATGATTCAAAACCGACCAACAATGCGTTGTTTACCTAATTAATTGTAATGATTGTGACGGTAAATTAATAGGAAAATCGGGAAGATACGTCAAAGCTAGAATCGAAGAACATGAAAATAATATTGAACACTTTTTCTCGAATCATAATGTTTCATTGACGCTAAAATTATACAAGAGGTTGTGAATCTATAAGGAATAAAAATCCTCATAATTTAATCCTTAACGGCTTACAACCTTTTGGAAAACCACAAAATGAAAGTTTTTTAAAGTCATACGTATGAGAATTTTCTTACTCTCCTTTTCTTTAGATATATTTTTATTTATAGGCTTCATAGATCTATTCATATTTTAGTAGAATATACTATATGAAGTTTGAAATTTTGTATAAAATATTTGTAATATATTTCATTTACTTGCATGTGAAATTACGTTTTTTATGTGTAGAAATCTCGCTCTCCTCGTATACTTCGTATTTAAAAGTGGTAAAAAATTGAAACATTTTTTAAATAGTTTAAACATAGAAAATAAATTAAATGATTTCACCAACAGTGGCGGTGATGTCTACTGAACGAATGAAATAAAATGAATAATTTTTCTGGTTAACTTTAAAAGATATCGCAAGTTTAAAAAAACATTGCAAATCGATGCATGTCGGGTAGTCTATTTAGCAGGGGCAGGCCGCGCGGTCTGAAAAAACGCGTCCCCTTATTCGATCCCAACACTTAATTTATTAATTCTATTCCATTGTTTTATAAGTACCTTCTGGCGTTGAATTTAAAACATTCAGTTGTTTTGTATTGCTGTTCCCAGCTGCATAATTCAGAATTGGCGCCGTCTTGATTATTTTGTCGGTGACTGTCATTTGGCGATATATATTCTTGTGGATGTCCTTGTGATGACCAAGATGATTAGCCAATTGCTCGACTTCACGTTCTTGAAAGTTGATGCACTTCGTGGCTATGTGCTTCCTCAACAAAGTGGCACGCAACGCCGCAGGATTTTTAGCGCCACAATTATTCGCAAAATACCTCAGCAAGGCACAAGCGCGCAATTTCGGGTCGCAAAAATCGGTTTCTCCGGGAAGACCAAACACGTACTTAACAGTATCGAGAACACCCGCTGCTTCTCTATGATTCAAAATCATGTCAATGGCTGTTTCATTGAGTTTGTCCAGCAGTGCAGGCACCGTCCGTCCCAATTTTCCACGGATCAAGCATACAACGTACTTGGAGGCACTCGCTTGTTCTTCACTGGACAATTCTTTGATAATATTTGGATCAGCCTCCTCTACCTTTTGACGAGCCCGATAATCCGTGATCAGCAATCGCTCTGTCTCGCCAGGTCGACGACGGTTGAAAACCATGATCGAAACAACAGTTGCTTTTGATAGTTTCAGCCATTGTTCATAATCGTAGTCGATTTCCAACGATTCCAAAGCGGCTACTTGTTCATCCATCAAGTAATTTGCAAGTAGTTGGATGTCGTTTTCAAGCGGAAGAACAATTTTTTTTTGTCGCTTCAGATCTGCTTGATTTTCGATCGCAGTCTTGCTAATGCTCACGTGGAAATCTTCTTTCAGCAATTCTTTGAAATCTTGGGCAAGACTTTTTCTTTCGGCATCTTTTTTCTTAATACACATGGTATTAAGAACCGATCCGACTTGAGCTAACAAAGTTCCGAGACCAGTTGCAACGGACGGCGTTAAAAAAACGTCCCTCTTCTCATCGTACTTTGCAACAACTTTAATGGCAGTGATGACCGTGTCATAATGCCCCGGGTCGTAAATGGAGGTAAAGTCCGTGATCGATGGATCGCACTGACGCAGAGCCAAAAGTAGACGCCCAAGAAGTCGCAACCTACTCCGGATCATGTCCCTTTGGTGTTCCAAAGTATGTTTCGCACATAGCTTATTCCCAAAAGTTATTACTAGCTCATCGTACTTGATTGATTTGACAACTTCATCGTCCCGCAAAACTGGAAACACGACTTCTTTCAAAGTCTTGGATGCAACTGGGTGCATATTCGACGCAACTGCACGGCCTCTGATGAGAACATTTCGTTTCCCACGCTGTTTGTCCGCATCCTGCACTTGAATTTTGCAGAGCCATACATGGTGACGAATGTTGTTCTTGCTTATCCAGGCTCTGCATTGAGGACACGGTATAAAGTCATCTGCATTTTTTTCTGTCCGTGGTCTCCTGGCAACCAACACATCCCCTTTGTTGATTTCGTGATTCGAATTATAGATGTGATCTCCAGCTTTCCTCAAAATATCTAAAATCTGTTTCCGTTCTTCTCGAGATTTGGGATCAGCGTTTTTTCCTTTCGGTAAAGCGAGTAACTGCTTGACTTCCTTCTCGTTCTTGTGCACTCGTTCGAGATGGCGTGACATTTTGTCAACAATAAGCTTGTGACAATAGACGCAAGAGTGTTTTTTGCCTAATCCTGATTTTCCTTTTGAAAGTTGAATGGTCAGAGTATTTTTATTCGGTCGTGTCATCCCAGACGTATTCGCTATCGACGTGACGTTGATGGAACTTCCGGATGTCGTGTCATCAGGTTCAGATTGAAGCTCAACCAGAGAATCGCTTATGTACGGTAAGGATGGAATCTCTTCTGACATATCTGATATTCCATTGTGGGGATCGTATTCCGGATCATGATTGTCAGTAAATGATGAAGAAACGTCATGCACTATACTCGATGCTGAATCCCGCAACGTTTCTACAACTGGACCTAAATAAAAGCATCTATTGAAAAAAAAACTATTTTCGGCTATTGCTACTACTAGTAGTGGTAATAATAACCAGTAGTAATAGTAGTAGTGATTTCAAATAGTAGTGTTTGCTAGGAGAAGTAATGACTGCTAGCTGCAGTCACTAGAATGGTAGTAATAGTAGAATTATAGTACCACTACTATATGTATACAGTAAGGTATAGCCCTACGTACTATAAAGTATTTCCACTACAGGGTGACATGCTAATCTCTGAAAAATATTTCTCGTATAACTTCCGTATAATTTTCAGTACTAACGGCAAATTCTCGGTTAAATAAAACTCATGCGAATATACGTATGATAACCACCGCTGTAAAAATCGTAGATCGTACTTATCAAAATGATTCGTGATTCTCATGTTATTCAGTCACAAACTTAAGGCAATTGTGTATCAAACAGCAAATTTGTTCCAAGAATGATTTAGGATCTACGATCTTCATAATTTATCTATCAAATGACACTGTCATTAAACAAATTTTCTGTAATAGAAGTATTGTCTTTAATAAGGATATTCACTTCATTTCTGAAATGTTAAAAGCATTTAGGTGATTTTACAACTAACTTGCTAATTTACCAGAGAACTTATACTGCAAGTATGAGTATTCATGATTCAACCCATATTCTGTATACTGGTACGTCCATATAACAAACGCGCGTATTACGAGAGCCTCTCGATAACGAGCGCTGTAACCTCTGGATAAAGAACAAAATACGTTTGATGTATACCTATATTGCACTTGTTTAGCGGGGCGCTCGAATCCCAAGGCGTTCGTCATAGGGAGGTACGAGTGACACTTTAGAAGTAATATTACCTTCACAAACTGCCACATTACCTCGTGACTTTGATTGAAAGATCATAATAACTATATAATATAATTATGAACTTTACATCATATTCGGTAATAATGATGTTACATATTTATTAAGGAACATTCAAGTATTATGTTACGTAGCTAAGGAGGAGGAGGGGTGTCAGCTGAGCTGTTATTCCCCATATGAATTTTTCTAGAGAAGTGCGGTACTGAAAGGTGGGGGGTATACACGCTATACAAATTGTATAGCGTTCTTAATTTTTGATACAATAACGTCATAAAAATATCATAAGAATTATATTTTTATGGAGAAATTTTGTTTGAAGGAAATCTATTAATTACAATTTTTATTATGATAGTCAATTTCTTGGAAAAAGAATCAATTGTATATCTAAATAGATTACAATTATGATTTGAAAATCTTCATTGAATCCATTGTAATAAAAAGGTGATACTTAGGGATGTTAAAAATTTTGCAAAATAATTAAATGATTCTCATTTTCCACACATTTCACTTAAGAATGAGAGAAACGAAAACTGTTACTAATAATCTGAAAACGTGGAAATGTTCTGACTAATTTATATATATATATATATAATTTGACAATGAAAGAAATCATAATTAATACTCCTGAAATTGTATGAGAAAACCGCGAAATTCTTACACATGTTTTGAATTTCATGAAAAAATTTTGAATTTTATGAAAGTAACGTTTTTCATATTTTAAATCGATGCAATAAGGATTTTTTCGTAAGGCCCGTAAGGATTTTACAGAGTATATCACTCGCACTACAAACGGCGAATAAAATTTACGTAAACAATCAACGTGCCACCTGCAATGAACGGGTTAGTGCATGGAATAGGTTAAACTATTGTCCAAAACATAAAATCGATATCAATATTATTCAACAAATTTTTTCAAAACAATCGGTATCAGCAGATTTTTAGTGAGCGCGTATTTTTTTCATCAGCAATTTTTTTGTAGCATTTTTTGTTTTCGTAAAACAATTGAGAACGGAACTCTTTTCCGATTTCCAGATATAAAAATTCTGTGTTTCTTGTTACTCAAATCGCGATTGCAAAGCTCAATATTTATAAAATTCGATAATTTTTATAGGTTTATGTTTGCAAGAACTTGATGATGTGGAATGTGCAACCAAAATATCGAAAAACTCGAAATTGTTCATGAAAATTTATTACAAATAGAATACTACGTTCTTTGAGATTCAAAAGGATGAAGACTGCTATAAATTTTAAGTTTTAAAAAGCGACTCGCGAGAAATTTGGACGTTATCAATCAGATACATTTTCAGCTAATTTCAAAGAAAAATTATTAAAAATTGTATAAACTTCAGCGAATTGATGTAAAAAGTGAGTCGTGGCGGGGTGACACCGAGCGCGCAGTTTCTGGGAAATAAACGAAATCGACCTTTTTTGTTCATACAAATTAATAACATACTCTTGCCATAAAAAAACCATAATGATAACACTCCCACAACTTTTACTTCTATGAAAATACGAATGTTACTATATTTTACATATTTTTTCTGGTCTTCCTGCATTAAAGATGAAATGAAACTAATCGGCGCAAAAAAGATAGGTATATAAATCTTAACTTGCACGAACTTGTCAAATACAAACATTGCGTTTGTATTTGACAAACGACAATTTGTTAATCGACAAATCAAAAAGTTATATTTTATACAATGTGACGGTATAAATACATTTATAACCAATTTTAAATTTCTGAGACGGTATTTAAAAATTAGGCAAAATGTGTATCAATCGTACAAAATCAATATTCGTATTTTAAAAGTTTATGCAGGTCCAGATTTGTATACGTACCTTACCTACAGTGACTAGTTTTATTTCATCTTAAGGTATTACCTCCGAAGTTCTAATTTGCCATGGATTTTTATAAAAAAAATCACACATGACCTTGGTAGCTTATTCAATGCATCTGAAAATTTTTGAAGTATGTATATTGAACCCTGTATATTGAAGTTAGTATAAAATGTCATTTGAATTTCGCAAACTTCACCGCAGAAGTAATACCTTAAATTGACGAAGACCACAAAAAAATATTTTGCATATAGTAAAGTTTTTATTTTTATAGAAGTAAAAGTTGTGTTAATAATATCATTGTGGTTTTTATACTACGAGGGTATTAAAATGAATCTGTATGAACAAAAAAGGTTGATATCGTTTATTTCACGGAAACTGCGCGCTCGGTATCGCCGCGGCACACTTTTTCTTTAACTCGCTGTAGTTTATAAAATTCTTGATATTTTTTCTTAAAAATCTACGGAAAACTTCTTAGATTGATAATGTTTAACTATCTCGCAAATCGTTCTCTGAAACTTGAAATTCATAGCAGTCTTTATCCTTCCAAATCTTAAAAAACGAGTTATTTATTAAATTTGTATATTAATTAATAATTTTCAATTTGTATTAAATTTCTATAAACAATTAAGAGTTTTTCGATATTTTTGTGCACATTCCGCATCGTGGAGGTCTTCCAAACATAACTGTACGAAAATTATCGGATTCGATGAATATTGAGCTTAGCAATCGCAATTTGAGTTTCAAAAAACATGGTCATGTAATTTCAATCTATAAAAATCGGGAAAAAATTCAGTTTTTTATTTTCTTACGAAAACAGAAAATGTCACAAAAAAATTACTGAGAAAAAAAGGCGCGCCTTCTTAAAATCTACAAATAGCAATTTTTTAAAAGAATTGGTTTAATATCTGTGCTTGCATCATGCGCAAAATGAGCTGTATCCCTCATTGCCAGTGGGCCATTGATTTTATCATTGTTGAAATTTCTTGGTTTTTAAACATAATATTTTCTAATTTTTCTAGTACCACTCGTTTTCCGTGAAATTTGCGGCTTTTCCGACGTCATGTCACCCTGTATCACAACCATTCACCAATAAAGTAATGTTCATTTTAGTTGTTTCATATCGTATCAATTTGAATTTTTATTTCATATTTTCATTTTCAGCTATTAGCTGGAAAAAGAAGGGCGGGGGGGGGGTATCATTCATAGAACTTCGTGATACCACAGAAACATAAAATTTATGTGTATTATCAAATCATCTTTGAGGATGTACCAATCAACGTCTATCTATCCTTGAAAATATATTGGGGAATTTGGCACATTTTCGCGGTCATATGGCCATGAGTATCAAAAATTTGAGGTGTTTTCATCCAAATAGCATTACTTTTTTTTTAAATGACGAAATCTCTGAGGACAAAATATTTAAACAAAATCACAGTTTTGTATTACAGAAAAAAGACGATCAACTTTACTTTTGTGCAGAATGGAATTTCAACCAAAATGAACTGATGACGAGATATTGGTTCTCGGAAAAAAAAGTTTTACATCTCGAGAAGCACAATATCGAACATCGGGAAAAAGTGCCTTTCTAAAGAATTAAAAATAGAAAATAAAAAAACACGTTTTAATAAGTCTAAAAAGAAAATGATGAGAAAACTTCATTGGAAATGAAAAAGGGCACACGGTAGGTCTAAATCATGTTTTATTTGGAAGTCTCTGGATATAACTATTTCACTTAATCATGGTAATATGTCACAACACGAATTGTCCTAGATAAAAAAACAAAAATACTTTAGCGAACCCCTTCAAAAAAGTCGTTTGTCATCCTGAAGACGCTCGACCATCAATATCATTCTACTTTCAGTTTTACAAAATGTTCTTTCATATCAATGGATGAAGTGGATTCATTAAGTAATACTTATTTATAAATTGAAATATTCTAGTTATACAAAAGTGGAATTTCATATCAATATGAATTTATCAACGGTCGAAATAATAGTAACATTCACAAGATAGCGAACTTGTTAAACTGGTGTTAAATTGCATTCAAATTTCGTAAAAAATGGTGATGCATTGATAAAATCAATACTTTCAGACAATCCTTTACCTATCACGTATAATTTCTAATACATCTGCCACAAACAGCACTTGCCAAACTTCCATCAATATCTTAGTATTTGAAAGAACTTTAAACAAATTATTCAACTTTTATATTCGAATTAATTTTCAGAAAATCCGTTTATGCTGCATATAATACTTTTTTTCAAACACAACGAACAAAATTCATAAATCTCCATCGTATGCTCCAACGGAAGTTTCCTCTTTCTTTTATACAATATTTATATTTCAAACAAACAAATGTATTGAATGAATTTCTGTGAAAAAAAATCGATATCAAATAATTTGATTTTATATCAATCTTTCTACCTTGAAAATATGTTAAATCAAGAAAGAAAAAATCCAATTGGAAAAAAATTTGAATGACACACACCAGTTTTTTCTTATGATATATTATAAATTGGTATTCGTATTATGAAAACTATACATTGGTGAAGATGATTATCATAGCATGCAAGGTGTGAAAACTATTCTAGTAGACATTAAAACGACCATTTACAAAAGGGTCCCGCTAGACTTTTTGTTTTGTTTTTTTTTCGGACAATTTGTGTAAGGTCGAACTACTGAAATCCAATAAAAAAGCTCATATGGATAAATCTAATTATCAAACTTGGATCAGTCTTGCCATGGGCAGATTCGAAATTGAATACTCGATACGTATTACAGCTCATTTTCATTTTTTCATTCTTTTACTATTTTATACAACTTTTATAATTTGCTGTTCAAGTTGCGATACAAAAATCTGTTCGAATTCAACGAAACGTGTTGTTCTTTCTTAATCACTCAAATTTTTGAGATTTTTTCATTTTTTTTAGCGTTTTTTGTGGTTTTTTACATTTAGTTTTATCACTTAGACTTTAGCTTTAAATTTTAACTTGAGACAAAATATATGATTTTTCATATCATTCCATTATTTTTGGAATATACGTTAAATTTATCATTTGAGAAATAATACTTCATTTGTTTTCTACATCAAAAAATGTAGATTCATGACACAATGATATCTATCATACCTTCTGTTTCTCCGTAGTTATCAACATCGTCATCGTCTTCAGTGATATGTGCTAAATTGAGATCTTTATACAAGTTTTCTAAGAAAACGTTATCAAAAGATTTTCCAAAACCTTGTACGTAACCGTCTTTATCTCCCTGTGACATGGGGAGTAACTCTTCTGCAAAGAAAATACGCCGTAAATTATTGCTGACATTTATTGTTGTGTTTGCAAAATCTTGATAAAAATAGAAGAATTGCTAATTAGTTTCTTAACGTTGATTTTAATCTCGAATAATGTTCGTAAAATTAACCCCAGGCTCGTTTTACGTATTTTACATGAGTTTTAAATACTTGGTGTCACAAGTTCAAGAATTTAATTTGTAACACAACGTAGGAGAGGCAACAAAATAAAAAATTGTAGTGAGAAACTGGGGCATTTCTCTGACAAAGTAGAACATTACTGTTCATCCAATGTTAAAAGACGTGCATTAAACTAATCGACAGATTCACAAGCGTCTCAAAGCTAATTCCCCCTGAAAAAAAAAACTAGCGAGCTATCACCAACCTGAATCTACGACTGGGTCGGTAATTTGAAAATATTCGATTCCGCTTTCATGGTCGACTATTGGAGTCAATGGAATATCCAAAATCAACTGATTGTCTAGAAGAAAACGGTACGATTACAATTATTATGCTATTACAATTATACATTATAATATCGGTAAACAATTACAAGATATACAAACATCATAATAACGATTATTAGAAGCTGACAAAAAAAATAGGATAGAATCATTTCTGCTGATTGTCTGAATGTATAAAACTCATATATAATAATAAGCCCTTCAAATTTTTTTTCACCGATTGCTCACCAAAATAGTATATTTCGTGGTGAGTGCGAATGGGCTTTTGAGACGAAACGTGAGGATTGCCGCCCGAGCCGGAGGCGAGGGCTGCAACACGTGAGTCGAAAAAGCCTATTCGCACAAATCACGAACGA
>JABFQI010000123.1:0-15172 GCA_022816925.1 Trichacis sp. ZL-2020 | reverse complement strand
ATGAAATAGTGATGTATTAATGTATGAAGCTCCAGAAAATGTCTCAAAATGGAAGTTCGTTCATTTAGTTTGAATCTTTAAAAATTTACAAGATAAAAGTCTTGATCTGGAATAGGTCAGTGTTGTACCCTCACCTTCTTCCTTCAGAGAAATGAGAAATGATGATGTATGAATGTATGAAACTCTCGAAAATATCTTGAAATGACAGTTTATATATCTTGCTCTGAATCTGCTAGAAACTACGAGATATGAGTCTTGATCTGAAATTTGTTAAAATTATATCCTGATTTATTATCTCAAAAGGAATAAGAAATAGTGTTGCGTAAATATGTCGAACTTCCGAAGATGTCACAAAGTGGCAAATCATACATCTATCTCTTATATGCAACATTCTATAAGATAGAAATCTTGATCTTAAATTAACCAGAGTTGTATACCTTCCGACTGTTTTGAAAAAAATCGATAATAATAGTGTATGAATGAATGGAGATCCAGAAGATGTTTAGAAATAACAGTTTATACGTCTAGTTCTAAGTCTGTAAAAATCTTCAAGATCAAAATTTTGGTATAAAATAGGTCAGAGTTGTACTCTAGTCTACTTTCTTCAAAGAAATGAAAAATAATGATGTAATAACCTTATAGAATGATTCGCAATTACAATTCATACATCTAGCTTTGAATCTGCATGAATCTACATGATGAAAGTCTTGATCTGAAATAGGTTTACACTTCTGTCTTAGCCTACTTTCTAAATAAAAAAAAAAGAATTAATGTATATGAGTGTGTAAAACTCTTGAGGATAGCTCAAAATAGAAAGTTACACAACTAGTTATAAATCTACATGATATAAGTCTTGATCTATGATAGGTCAAAACGACTATCGAAGTCTATTAGCTTAAAAGGACTGAAGAATAGTGATGTATGAATGTATGAAGCTCCAGAACATGTCTTAGAATATATACTGAGCTCTGAATTTGCAAGAATCTACAAGATGAAAGTCTCGGATCAAAATAAGTTGAAAGACCTGTCCTGGTCTACAATCTGAAAAGAAATGACAATCACTAAGGCATAAATGTATGAAGCACCCAAAGATGATTTGAAACGGGAGATTACACATCTAGCTCTGAATCTATAAGAATCTATAAGATATAAGTCTTGATCTAAAGTAGTTTAGAAGTTCTATTCATTCTTACTATCTTCAAAGGACTAAAAAATAGTCGTGTATCAATGTACGAAGTTCCAGAAGATGTCTTGAAATGACAGTTTATACGTCTAGCTCTAAGTCTGCAAGAATCTTCAAGATAAAAGTCTTGATCTAAAATGGGTCAGCATTCAATCAAATCCTACTTCTTTCAAATTAATGGGAAATAGTATTGTAACAATCTATGAATCCCAAAAAGTTGCTCAAAATCACAAGTTATACATACATCTTCGAATCTGCAAAAACCTACAAAATGAAAGTCTTGATCCGAAATAGGCTACTCTAGTATCCCTTCAAAAGATAATGAACAAACATACGAATATATGAAGCTCCTAAAGAAGGCCGAAAACGGCATATAACACATCTAGCTCTGAATCTGCCAGAATCTCTAAATCTACAAGATAGAAGTGTTGATCTTAAACAGGCTAGATTCGTATCTTAGCCTACTTCCTCACAAAAATCGACTTTGCAGTCATGCACGAATGTACGAACCTCCCGAGGATGTCTCAAAGTAGCGAGTTCTCGGTGAGGAGAGGAGAAAAATGAGGCATGGCGGTAAGTTGAGCAAAGCGGTAACCGCCTGGGGCCGCGTGGTTCGGTTTTTACGGGCGCGAGAGCATTGGGTCGTCGAACCCTGGCTCTCGAGTATCGCCGGTACAGTGATTCGCGACGTTGCGGCATCTAGTATGGCCGGTAGCAAGTAGCAGCAGTCCCTCTCTCTCTTTCTCTCTTTCGCTCGTGTCGCACCAAGAGGTTTCCTCGTAAGGGGGTCAAGGCCATGACCTAGTGAGAGGTCGATGCACTGTCAAGAGGCCTCTCTCCGTCTCCACCACCACCACCACCAACCACTGCCAACCACTACCAGCGACTACACCGTCGCACTTGCCACCTCCAGCCTCCTCTCCTTTTGCTCCTCCCGCTCCCTTATTTCTTATACTCTTCTACTCTTCACGCTTGTTTAACAGATCTCCGAGATTTGCCCGTTTTCTCCCCGAAAAGACCCACTTCCGAGTCCAATTACCCGGGGCGGGGAGGGGGGTACTGACGGGATTCGAAATCGAAGAAAATCAGATCGACGATTGCTTTGTTTTGGTGAGAAATGGTTGGCTTTCTACTCGAACTGGTTATTATAGATGATGTTGGAAAATAGTGAAGTCGTATTTTTTTTTAAGTATGTTCTGGAGTATTCTAATGTTTTGGGGAGATTTTGGAATATTTTTTGAACTTTCTGGTGTGTTGTTAAAAGTTTTTGAACTTAGTAAGACTTCTTTGGGAACAGGTTTGAACTTTTTAGATATTTCTAGGACTTTTTTGACATTGAATGAAGAAATTTGGAATTATCAGAATTTTTGCAAATTGGTGGAAAAAATTCATATTTTTAGGGCATTTTGAGGCTTTGTAGAATTTTCCAGGATTTTCTGCACTTTCTTAAACTTTCTAGGAAATTCTGAAGTATTTAAAAACTTTCTAGACTGTCATAAAAAGTTCTAGAACTTGTTTTTTCTTGTTAGCACTCCCTAGAACTTTTAATAGAATTTTAGAGCATTCTGAAATCTTTTGGGATCTTTTAAATGTTCCAGGAGTCTCGTGGAACTTTCCAGAACGTTCCCGAACTTTATATAATCTTGAACTTTTTCAACTTTTTTAGAAATTTATAGAAAAATTTAAAGCATTTGGAATCGTGCTATAATCTTCTGCAACTTTCTAGACAATTTTGAAATATTTTATAACATGCAACTTCTTAGAACATTTATAAACTTTCTAGAATTATTTGGGACTATTTTTAATATTCTAGAACTTCCTAAAAAATTCTAGAGTATTATGACATTTTCTTAAATTTTTTAAAACTTTCTAGAATTTTCTATAACTTTTTTTAATCTCGTAGAACTTTCTGAAAACTCTAGAACATTTTAAGACTTCCGAAAATAAATCGAGACTCTTTCGATAACTCTGAAATATTCTACGACATCCTAGAAATTTTTACAATATTCTTTGACTTCCAAGAATATTCAAAAAATTTTTTCAAATTTCGTAGAGCTTTCAGAAATATTCTTGAATATTCTAAAATTTAATGAAACCTTTTAAAACATCGCAGAACTTCATAATACTTTCTAGAACATTGTAAAAATTTCTGAAACCTTCAGAAAATATTGTGTTTTTAGATTTTTTCAAAACTTTTCGAACTGTCCAGAAATATTTTCGACCCTTATGAAACCTTTTGAAATATTTCGAAACTGTACAAAATTTAATACAATATTCCATGATTTCTAAAAATATCTATGATTTTTTCGGATCCTCTAAAATTCTCTGGACAATTGTATAATATTCTATGATCTTTAAAAATTTAGTGAAACATTCTAGAAGTAAAAATTCTGAACTCTCCAAAACTTTCTTACACTTTCTAGAATGTTTTAAACCTTGAAAGAATACTCTTAAACATTCAAAAACATTCTAGAATATTTATAACCAACTAGAAATTTCTATAGCTAACAAGAATATTTCCAGAATGTCTAGATAATATTTTATACAACAAACTACAACTAATCCTAAAGCATTTATGAACTTCATATAACTTGCCTAGACAATTTACGCACTTTATGAACTTTATAGAACAATATAAACTTTATTACGCTTTCCAAAACTTCCTAGTTGCGATAATGGCAAATGGAGTATTCGCTTTTTGAACAAATCTTTTCTTTCTAAATAAAAAATTTTTATATTCGTTCATTTCAAACATGTCATTATGTGCAGTCAAGTGTTATTTGATGGAGATTTATTTTGTAATCATCAAAAACCAAATTTAAGGAAGTACAGAGAACATTCGAGAATTAAAAAAAAATCTATAATAGGTGCTAGGGAACAATTTTTAGGCCCATTTTGTTTGTCAAAAGATTCTACACCATTTTACTTAAAAAAATTTTTCAAAGTTCCTTTTTTGCATACACCGTGAATTATTTAATAAACTAAAAATTACAATTATTAAGCTAATATTTTTTTTTTAGAGAAGTAATTTTCTTCATGGGTTTTTTTTTCAAAATGAATCAACGCAGAATCTTTCATAAACCAAAATGAACCAAAAAACAAATTCGTAGTATGAACTGTCAAAATTTGCCATACTTTTGAATGCCCTCGATTTCTTGCAATTTTTTAAAGCATTTTAGTTCATTGCAATATTTTCACCGAAATAAGTAAAATTCGGTTTTAAATTAGAAATTTGATGAAAGTTAGATTTTAGGTGAATATTCATCGTTAAACGAGATTTTATTATCGCCACTTTTGTCTGGCACTATCTCCTTAATTCATGAAAGCACTCTTTCTTGGATTCTGTTCAAACTTCAAGAAAATTATTCAAAGTATGTATCCATGTTCTCTGACATTATTCAAACAATTTATTGTCCAGAAATAAAGGTGTTTGAAATGAAATTCCCACTTTTTATCAGAAAGAGACTTAGATCCATGTAATTTTCTTTCTTAAAAAATTAAGTTTTTGTAGATTTGCTTCAATAACTACTGTAATAGCAATTTCTATAAAGTTTTCAACTCATATTGCATGAGATTCCTTTTATTCGTACGCAGTTGTGATAGTTTGTGGATATTTGTGGATATTTCTAGATATATGTCACTTTTTGTGGACATTTTTTAATATTTGTGAAAATTTTGCAAATGCTTCAAATCAGGTAACGTTTTTCAGAAGCTATTCACCGATGTCCACAAATGTTGACATATATCCACAAAATATCCACAAATATTCAGCCTGCGTACGAATAGACAGTTCCATTGAATAAATAACCAATCCACTTTTGATCAGTTCAACCAAAAAATGACAAAAACTACGATTATTCAGCAAAATCGACACATCTGCGTCGATTCCAGACAACAATTCCGATCTAACATCACAAAATAGATAAAAACATTATAAATGTAAATAATAAACGTGCCGATCAACATATACGGCAGAAAAACCTGAAAATTTTCCAAAATGTCCCCATATTTCACGGTTCAGTGTACACTCGATTCTCCCAAATTTCACATTCTCAAATGTCACACTCTCTCAAATGTCATTAAATTCTCTCTCGTATATCAACAAAATCTCTCTCAAATGGAAACTTCAACTTTTGAATGCCAATTTCACTTTTTCTATACGAAAATATATATATAAAAAAAAATGTAAATAATGAAATTAAATGAAATAATTACTCTGTTCTGTACTAATTTATCTGAAAAATATTGATTTTTCATGTCGACAAACACATAACCTACCATTTAAATTTGGGAGAGCGCGTCATGTGACATTTGAGAGATTTTGCGTTCCCGAGAATGTGAAATTTGGGAGAGTCGAGTGCAATAGTTCTTAAACGCTCGCCCGTCTTCTTTTACCGAACTGGATCACTCCGGTGATGCATGAAAACGTCGTAGTTCCGTTCCAATCGAGATACGTGGCTTTTTCTTCGTTGTGGGAAACTCGACTCCTTCCTATACCTCGCGTTCAACTCTCGGGACCGCCGTAATTCGACCTCGTTCCATTGTAATCCACATTATTCTTATCATGAGTCATAGCGGTGTTTTCCCACCGAACGCCCCAACTTGATGATTGTTCGTGGAAAAGTCGTTCTGCATCGGGTTAGATGAAAGTATGGCCGGGCATTTCCAACGCGAGTTTTACGACTCGCAGATAGAGATGAAAAAAGGCGGCGAACGACTCATTAACCCACTTGCGTGATTGACAATTATTGAAACACGAATTCCGAGTAGCGCGATTGTGCAGCGCTGGCAACTGGCCGTTTCCCCGGGAAGATGCTCGTTTGCGAAACGAAATCGCCGAGTGACCTGTTCACTCAACGAGGCCACCCACGAATTTCCCGAACAAAGCCTTCCTCGGATCAATGATTCGGCTCCACTTCCAGGTACAATTGGACACTAACAACTTTGAACCTTATTGAAACCTTATACGAACCGATACAAGGCAACCTTATCGAAATTTCAAATGTTCGCCTTATTGAAACCTTATTAAAATCCTATATGTTCAAAAAGTTATATTTTTTTAGAAGTTATTCATGTAGAATTGTAATTTTCCAAAATAATTTTGGAATGTAGAATAATTGTAAAGTTTGATGATAAATTTCGACCAACATTGATTACAAACGAATTTATTATGAATTTCTTCAACAAAGCCCCTTACATTGATCGATCATCTGGCTCTACTTCCAGGTTTAACTGGACACGAACAACTTTGTATCTTATTAAAACCTTATACGAATTCATGCAAGGCAACGCAACTTTATCGAAATGTCACATAATGGCCCCACTAACTCCTCATTAAAATTCTATATTTTCAAAAAATTATGTTTGTCAGAAGTTTTACACGTAAAATTATTCTTTCTTAGAATTATTTTTAAATTTTTAATTGAAAAAAATCGATACAGTTATAAGCGATATTCATTAGAAACGAATTTCCCAAGAATTTTCCGAACAAAACCTTGCTTGGATTGATGATCTGGCTCTACTTCCATGGAAAACTAGACTCTAACAACTTTGAACCTTATCAAAATCTTATACGAATCCATGTAGGACAACGTTATCGAAATATCTCATGGTGGCCTCACTAAAATCTTATTAAAATCCTATATGTTCGGAATATTATGTTTTTTTGGAAGTAATTAATGTAAAATGACTATTTCTGTTAATTATTTTCAAATATAAAGTTGGAAAAAACTGAATAATTTATAATCGATATTTATTAGAAACGAATTTCCCACGAATTTTCCGAACAACACCTTGCTTGGATTGATGATTCAGCTCTACTCCAAGGTACAACTGGACACGTAAAACTTTGAAACTAATTGAAATTTTACATGTAAGGCAACTTTATCGAAATGTTACATTGTGGCCTTACTAAATCCTTATTAAAATCCTACATGTTCAAAAAGTTATGTTTCTCAGAAGTTATTCATGTTAAACTACAACTATTCAAATTTATTCTAAAATTTCTAATTTGAAAAAAGTCAGAATATGAACGCAGTACCAAATTTTCATATTATTAGTCTTCATTGATTAACTGAAATTTGTTTGAATCCAAAAATGAGAAAGGATAGGACAATTTCATCAAACCGCTAATTGTTTTTTCGTTGAAAGTGATATATTCCGAATATTTTTACGAAGTATTTTATTTGATTAATTGATAACATGTAAGTTCACATGATTCTATGAATTTCATTGTCAAAGTGTGATTTCGATTGTTATAATTTTCCATGTACATTCCAAAGACGTTGCATATGAAAATTCTCATTTTTCCGAGAATCAGCTATCAAGTGATCTTGAAGAAATTTAATATGTCAACCTAATTGAAACCTTATTCAAACCTTTCATGTTAGAAAACGGATGTTTTTTGGCAAGTATTCATTAGAAATTACAGTTTTCAGAATTATTTATCTGGCCTCATTAAAACCTTATTTTCAAAAATTCATATGTTGTTTGGAAATTATTTATTGAAAATAACTAGAGAAAAATTTATTAAATTTTTTCACCAACTCTGGGAATGTCAACATTGAAATTAAGTCATATGTCTAACAGTAGAGCTTCATTGATAGCAAAAGTCTATAATTTAAAAAATTTTGTCTTGATATAAATTATATCGCATCCTGCACCATTTTCCCTGTTCAAATACGTGTAACGTGACATTTTTCGAGTTCTTTAATGTAATACTCTACTTGATCCTTAAGGATGGCCTCTTCTTAAAAAGTATCGCATCCGCTTGTTGAAAGGTATATGAACGAGCTGCATACTGAACAGAACGCGATAAGTAGAATCGCGACGACGCATAAGTTGCAACCCCTGGCACGCATGCACAATGCAGGGTGCAACAACCTGTAGTTTCGTCTATAAGAGCCGAAAGGAAAAAGAATGTTCAATGGCGTAGAAACGTTGCATTGAAAAGGAAACGCCTTTTCCTGTTCTCTGACGCAAATTTGATACAAGGTTTTATACTCTTCACTTCTCAATAGTTTCGATGAAATTAATTTTTACGTTTTGAACGTTTATTTATAATTGAACGTTCGCGTTTCCATTTTTGATGTATACCAAAATATGAGTCATAGTCTCAAGAATCAAGCTTCTAAAAATTATTGCTTCGTTCATGTTCTATTCATTCTCAATTCATCGATTTGTGTCTTTTCATGAACTTTTTTGCAAATCTGGATACACGAATTAAAAATGATAAAAAACACCCAAAAAAATCAGAAAATGAGTAATTTTAACTTTCATTGACGCTTGGGTCTCGAATGAATACGAAAACACTAATAAAAAAGATGGTTTGAAATAGTGGATCGAGAATTCCGGACTGCTGTTGCATAAATAACGTGGTCTAATTTCGCAGCAGCTTTAAAGAAACCGATTTAGTTTCATAAACCAGACTGAAACTCGTATCTTCTCGAAGTAATTGCATAAACTGACAGAACATGATAAATTCACATAAAATTGAATTTGATCCGACATCATTCCACACTCACAAACATGTCCATAAACACTATTCAGGATGTGTATCAATACTCGCATCTATCACCATATTTCTCACATGAATTGACAGAAATCTTTGACATGTTTTGATTAATGGGGAAAATATTGTAAAGAACCCAATTTCAACTGTCTTGGATGCATTCAAGTCTTTTTGTTCAAATTAGTATCATTCTAATAACTTTTAGTCGATTTTTATCAATTTACATGTTGAAAATTCGGTTACTGCTGATTAGTTGAAGATTTTTAATTGGAAAAGTTGAAATAATTGCACATATAAAATAGTGGAAATTCACTAATTAATAAGTAATTCATGAAATGTATTTCGCACCTTCATATTGACGTAAAGTTGATAATGCAATGACTGAATCGTAATTAATTTATGTCACTACTCCATATTTATGGAAAAATGGCTAATTTAGTTGTGTAATTCAACTCATCCTTTCGTGTTTAAGAAATATTATCATATTCGTAAAAAAGCGACTAAATGTTACTCGATGAACTTGCATGAAAATTCATACCAGTTAATTAATCACTGATGCAATTACAAAATTCTATTAAAACAGTAAATTTCAAAAACCTCGCTAATATGCAACCACCAACTCCCTCAGTAAAAATCATCCTCATCCAAACAAGAGGGCAAACATCCAAAAAGCGATCTAAATTAAATCCTTGCATCAGGAACGTTCAGTACTTCAAGTCTGTATGCGTTCGCTTAGACGAGCTACGTAAATCGCGAAGTGAAAGTAACATTCTAATCACGTGACGTTGCATCTCAGTGTAGGCACATAGACGAGGAAAGGAAAAAACGAGGAAAAAAACGCGTGCACCTACATACACAAGGCGCTAAACTCTTGGCATATCGTGCATCGTTGGCGAATAGGGCACTGCCCGGTACGTCTGAGAGACGTTCGCGAATACCAATGCCCCTCGCGAATACGACGATCGACTCGAAAACAATTGCGCTTCTCGATAAATCCATCCGGGCACATCCCGTTTTATATCTCTTCCGTCCCGGCAATTTCTTAACGGGCCAACGACGAAAGTGCTGTAAATTAAGCGCGGGCATAAATCAACCTGCGGGATGATGGAAGAATTGTCAAAGGCGAGGCCGGAGCGTGGCGAGGCGATAAAGGAGCGGGTGCATTGACCCAATAAATTGATCTGGAAACCCGAGACGAGCGGGCAACGGACCGCAATAGATGCTGGCTGAATGTAAAAGGGATCGAAGCCAATCGGCAAAGTTGGGAAACGCGAGAGGACGCGATCTTTTATCGGGCTCGGCCGAGCGAAAAGATGCACGTCGATCCGAATCTGGGAATGTGTAATTATCGAGCGCAGGAGGTTGGGGAAAGGAGTTCTAACACGATCTGAGAAAAGTTTTGGTAATCTGATGATATACTTTGTTCATTGGAAGAATTAGGTTATGTTGGTTTGGAAAAAGTTTCTGTAGAAATGGGGGAGAATGTTCTGTTGTTTTAATGGAGGATTGGTTTTATCAACAGTGGGCTACCAGATCATTTTTTGTAGTTGACGTAATATGTTTCATAGCTTTGATAAGAGTTTTGTTAATTT
Source organism: Trichacis sp. ZL-2020 (assembly GCA_022816925.1). Classification (NCBI taxonomy): domain Eukaryota; kingdom Metazoa; phylum Arthropoda; class Insecta; order Hymenoptera; family Platygastridae; genus Trichacis; species Trichacis sp. ZL-2020. The sequence goes on along the minus strand of JABFQI010000123.1, from coordinate 4,887 downwards.
TACTGAATACTAAGTCAAAACTGGGTTGACAAAATGTTTTCTTGATTGAACTGAGTAATGTTGAGTGGATTTTACAAAATATGTTCTCTTGTTTTGTAAAAATAATTGTGATTTTGGTGAATTGACGAAATATTTACTCTGAGTGCGCTTAAAGGAAGTTTCTTAATTCTTAAATATAAAAACACAAATCATTTTCGATTATTTTAAATTAGTCATTCAAAGCTGGCTTTAATACTTACCAGGGACTTAAAAAACTAGAATCTTTATTTTTCTTGTTAAGAACCCTCGTTAAACTGACCCGGCGATTCCCGACCAATCGGGAAATGCCAGGAAATCGGGACGGGAAAATTTCCCGACTTGTCTGGAAAATTTCCCGGTTCCTGATAATTTCATACCCTCGCGTTTGACTTATCAATTCCCGTCACTTCCCGACCTTTTTATTTCCGGACGTTCCCGGATCACCTCATTTCCCCACGATTTCTTACCGAAGAAAAAATTATTTCTATGATATTTGTATCGACATAATCGATCCGTAAGTTTTTGAATTTTTGAATTGCTGTCCCTTTTTGGAAATTGTATTTATGCTTCGTTTGACCATAATAATGTAAAATTTTTGATACTTCATTAATCTCACTACAGCTTATACCGGTTACTTTTTTTCTAGGTAAAAATTTTATTAATGCGATAGATTCTGTTCTGAAACCGATGAACCTTTCTTTGCATTGAAATGGTAGGTAAGATATATTTCTCAAAATGATGTTTTTTGAACAAGGGTTTTCTTTCTCAAAAAAATTTATTTAGTTAAATACAAAAATATCCACACGTTTCAATACTTTGAAATTCGCTTAAATTACTTAAAATGCTAACATTTTGTTGGGGGGAACACAAATATACGAGTGTTCAAGATCATCATGGAACTTGACACAAATAACTTTTTTAACAATGTCTTTGATGACAGCAGTTTCAACTTCATTCCCAATCGAAACAACTCGCTTAATATGCTTCACACACGAATTGGCAATAGGTTCCACGGTGTATTGACGGAAAGAAAACCAACAATTGTTGTCGCGCATAATAAAATGTTCAATCTTACCGAAACGGCCATCTTTTAGAAGTACATTCCCATCGTCAACTTTTTTGGGCCGCGTATAAAGTTCGCTGTGATACATTGTATCTTCATAGATGCATCTAGCATAATGCATGTCTTGATTTGAATTTTTTGAATCACATCTATCCTGGATCAAGATTGCATTATCATTGGATCTAAGAACATTTGACTCTATTTGTCGCTTCGAAAATAATTTGTCACAAAATTTCCAATTCTCTTTACTACAATCATTGTATGACAACCGTCTTTTAAACTCATTTTGCTGGAAGGTTTTGTTAGCGATTTGCATCACGACTCCTTTAGAACCTTTAACATGACGTTTCATTCTCCCGATGTTGCTTTCGAAACAACAAATTTAAAGTTTTGTAGCGAAACGGTTTTTTGTATAATAATATCTGAAAAAAATTCATTTCCTATACGAAAACCGCAATATTTCATATTCATGTCTGTATTATATCAAGATGTAATGAAGTTCAAAAATGTGATGGTAATTTTGAATTTATGAAAGAAACATCAAAATTTTTATATTTATATTTATATTCATAATTGCCTCTGAAATAATGTTCTTTCAACTTTCTTATTTTCATGTTTATATTGACTTTCTACAAAAACGAATTCACAAATGTAATGACAATAAAGTAGCTTTTCATATGGTTCGCTGGAATTCCAGCGACACCCAATTAATCAGCTAGACAAGGAGCGATATATTCGCTGGAATCCTTGTCTGTTGTATGTAATTAAGTGGTTGTTGTTAAAATTCTACCAACGCATGAAAAGGTAGCTTGAGATTTTTAAATATTGTAACGAAATCAAATATAAAAGTAATTTTTAAAATCGAAAAAATACCAAAAGTTGAAATATTGTATGTAGAAAGTAAAATAAGAAATTAATCGCTGCAAGATGAAGAGTCCAATTTTCAATTAGTGAGCAGTAAAATGATGTATGTAAAGCTTGTCAAAGTTATTTATTTTGATAAATTGTTCAAAATCGGAGTCGAAACTAGTGGTCTTTTAACATTCATATTTTTTATCTGTTACTGTCATTAAGAAATTTGAGATTTGTTTAATTTCTGGTTCTATACGTATATACTGACAAACAAGTGAATTTTTTTATTGAAAGTCTCGCTTGTATGTATAAAATCTCCATCAAAATTATATCTTCTGAAGTAGAGTAAAAAGACAATACTGAAAGTGGAAAAAATTTGTTTCATTCTGGCAAAAAATCAATAACAGCAAAAACATGAAAATATCTGTTTCGAAAGTGTATTGTATTGTATAATAAAATGTGTTATATGAAGGTAAAGGCAGTTTCTCATTTTTTTTAATTCTCCACTTCTTACTTGACGTGGAGAATGTTTTACAAGTAAAACTTAGATGAGAATTGGGAGGGAAATAAATAATCCAAAAAGCCTACATTTCATAAAAATTAGAAGAAACAAATTTCTCAAGAAAGCAATAGAAATATTTATTTAAAAAAAAAACTCACGTCTCCAACTTCGATAAAGATTTTTTTTTGGAACTTATTTTTTACAACAGCAACAGTAGCTCCAAAAATGTAGTTATTCGCAAGCTGACACATTCAAGCAGCATGCAAGATTGAAAAATAAGTAAATTTATAAACGTAGTAATTTCCGCGACGGTCAGGGGCAGAGATGCGTCGTTTTTGTCAAATTGCACTGTTGCCGGAACAAGATTCTGAAATGACACGCTCCGAGCCAAAACGACACTAGTGAGAGACAGACTTATGTGAAACGTCATTTTGTCCGTCCTTACTTGTGTCGTTTTGGCTCGGAGCGTGTCAAATAAAAAGCAAAAAATTTTCATAATAAAGAAATTCAAAGTCTACATGAATATTTTCATTTTTATAAAAACTGTAGTAAATACTTATCCGATATGTATGATTGCAGCAGCAATGTTTTAAAAAACAGGAGAAAGATGCTCTTTGACAGATACATTTTTTTTTATTTCATACGGCATATACTGCTAAAATTGGCCGAAAAAAGAGGAAAAATGCCAAACTGCATTGCACGTATTTTGTACATAGCTGTTGGTAGCTCTGCAGCGCCACTATTGCTTACGACGGTTTTTATGTGAACTAAACACAAGCATGATGATGATAGTCGGTACAACAGAGTGAAAATGTCAAACCTTTGCAAAAAAATCGGGAACTAACTTTTTCATCCCATCATATAAATTATCAGGTCATTTTCAGGAAAAAGTACTATGATTTCTCGAAAGTTGAACGATGTCGAAAAGTGCCTTTTCTTGTATTTTTCGACAAACAATTGACATATCGTTCGCAAAACAAATCAAAGTTTAAGCCGATATCGCTCGGTTCGATGTTCAAAATTTTAACGAAATTGGTTTAGAAATCAAAAACGTTTCTTACATTTATCTGAGAATACACGTCAAAAAAGTCTTCAAGTTCTATTTACAAAAAAGTTCATACATTTTATTGACGTATATTCCTATAAATCTGGGATAGAAAATGTGAAGTCCTACGCCGAGACCCAAAAATGACAGATAAAGTTACATTAAAGTACATTTCAAAGGACGACTTGCATCTTTTCCATTGTCGAATAAAAAGTCGATGTTTTTTTTTTATTTATCAATAAGTGAATGACTGAATTTTATTGCGAATAATCGTTGTAAATAATTGAAAAAAATTTTTTATTTTCTCTTGTACAACAACGCCCTCTACCGGAGAAGTTTGTCTCTACGGTTTCCTCTTAAAATATGTTATTTAAAAGACGCTGTCATTTCGAGTAACATACTTCAATGACGGATAAATCAAAGTCCCAGAAATTCCCGTTGCGTTCCCGTTTCATTCACCTTCAATTCCTATTCGATTCCCATTATATTACCGTAGAATGGAATCGAAATTCATGTTTTCGAGACATGCGGATACTCGTGGGAACGTAATGGGAATCCATTATATACCCGTTCGATTCCGATTTCGTTCTTGCGGGAATGAAAGGGAAAGCGGACGGGATTTTCACGGGAATTTCGTGCTGTGTGATGAAAATGAGAATCCTAAAAAATTTAACATTAATGAAGAATTATGTCAATATTTATTAAACGTATACTTTGATAAGTAAATCGTTAAAAATTGCTGCAGGACATAATAAATAGTTATTGTAAAATTATTTTTGCAATATTTTAATAGTTTGATAAGTCAGTAATCGTTAAAAATAAACCAAAAAATTAATAACATTTCAGAAGATTCTAATGTTGTAATTAATTCAAAAAATTTAAGATGTAGATTCGATATTTTAATAATTGTATGTCGTATATAAAGAAATATTTATCAATAGAAATTACAATTTCACATCGATATGTAAATTGTCCATAATTTTTTCCACGGAAAAAATGGCAAATTGTCGGCAGTGTTGAATATTATTAAAATATTTTAATATGTCAATGAGTCAAAAATTGATGAACATTCACAAAATATTTAGTAATAATATGAAAAGTTGTAATTTTGTAACCGATGCAAAAAATCGAAGAGTAGTTTACTATTTTGATAATTACATGTAATAGCCCATTAATAAATTATGGTTTTTATAGATTTATTGCAGTACTCATTGTAACTTTACCTTCAAATTGAAATCGTCTAAAGTTTATGCAGGAAGTACATCATCGTTTTTTTTAAATACTGTCGGATTGCTTGGATGTTGTAAGGTATAAAAAATTGTTGAAACTATGCCAAGAACTGAGTAGTGCTTGGGAAATCTTAAATCTTTTAATTGGTTCGAAAAGTGAAGGAATAATTTAATAACT
>JABFQI010000122.1:0-15240 GCA_022816925.1 Trichacis sp. ZL-2020 | reverse complement strand
GTAATACTGAGCTCTCTGCGTTGTGCGCATGTCAGAGGCGTGGCTAAAGTGGTAAAAAGCGAAATCTGACAGGATAACATTTAGTAGTTCCACTGTAGTGGCTGCGGACGATGCGTTCGTTCGTCCTCACGAAAAGCGTTTTTCACCTCTCGAGCGCTTTTGACTTGACGCGCACACGCGCGATACCAAAAAAACTCGTACGATCCGTGCTCGATTTGGACCAATGTTTTACTCGGGATCGAGACCTTTGGAATAATATAAAACGTGGACTGTATTTGATGCTGGTTTATTTCCAATGCTTGTACATCGAGTGTCAAGAGGCTACTGGAGGAGTCCGCCGGTCGGACGATGGTTTCTCATTCGTCGCATTTCAAGGGGGGGTTTGGGGGCGCCGCGCGTGCGCCAAGCAGCAACTCGTTATAAAGCGCGCGCATGAACAGAGGCGCGCGAATCACACATTTCTAACCTGAACATCCTCCCGGCCTTGGAAGCTCGTCTTACAAATATTTACAATAAAAATTTTATTCTATGCTTAACCTCGCAGACACATTAATTAATCGGCATTACGGAAATTTTTGCAATAGATCGCTTGATTATCCCACTATCAGTCTTGATTTCGACAACTCGGACCATGTTGTCCGTCCCTGTGAACACTTTTGTAATGCGACCCATTTTCCATTGAAGAGATGGCAGATTTGGCTCTTTTACAATTACAAGCTCCCCAACGTTCACGTTTTGGTTAGCTACTTTCCATTTTTTGCGTTGTTGTAACTGAGAAACGTACTCAAGAGACTATTTCTTCCAGAAAATTTGTCGCATTTTCGCCAACATTTCATACCGACTTAATCTATTGATTGGAGTCGCGATTACATCAGGTTCGGGCAGTGCAACTAACGGCCGGCCTATCAAAAAATGACCTGGGGTGAGGGGTTCGACTTCGCTTGGATCTGTGGACAATGCGGTCAAGGGCCTCGAGTTCAGAATTGCCTCCACCTGTGCCATAATAGTTGTCAATTCTACAAACGACAATTTAGCGTCCCCCACCACCTTTTTTACGTGACTTTTTGCACTTTTCACCGCGGCTTCCCACAAGCCCCCCATGTGAGGTGATTCTGGCGGAATGTATGACCACCTTATGCCCTCCTTTGCCAAAAAATCCGTGACTCGATCGTGATTGTGCCGAATGAGGTCAAACAGATGTTTGATTTTATTCGCGGCCCCGACAAAATTTGTCCCATTGTCGGTGAAGATGGACTCACATTTTCCGCGCCTACTCATGATTCGATTCAAAGCAGCCATGAAAGCCTTGGTGCTCAAACTGTCCACAACCTCCAAATGAACTGCCTTTGTGCTGAGACATACGAAGAGACACAAATATGCCTTCCCCGTCACATTTCTACTAATTTTGATAGAGAATGGGCCGGCATAATCCAGACCCCTGTTCACGAAGGGCATTGCAGGTCGAACTCTTTCTGCGGGGAGATTTCCCATTAGTTGCTCTGTTTTATGAGGCAAGGCACGAAAACACACCACACAAGCCCGCAAAACTCTTCTCACAGTCGATTTTCCAGACAGAGGCCAAAACTGAGTGCGTATAACCGCCAAAAGCCCCGAAGGTCCCAAGTGCATCTGCTTTAAATGCTCTGCCCTTATAATTGATTCTGTGAGTGGGTGCTTTTCTGATAACACAATCGGGTGTTTTTTCACAAAATCCAAAGACGAATTTTGCAAACGCCCTCCCACACGTATGATGCCCTCATTATCTAAAAATGGCGCCAAATCTGCGAGCCTGCTTCGAATGGAAACACATTTTGATGATTGGAAATTAGCGATTTCTCCCCCAAAGGATTCCCTTTGCGCAATTTTAATCAAGTGAACCTTGCTCTCTTCGAGTTCTTCGACCCCTAACGGACCTTTCTCACGTCTGGCATCGCGATCGCGTAGAAAACGAATGAATCTTAAAACGTAGGCCATGACACGCTGCGTGCGGCTGTACGACGAAAATTTCGAACAAATATCAAATTCACTTTCCACCACCGTTGTTGCGCACATTGCCTGCTTTCTTGTCTCCAGCAAATCCTCTGGCTTCTTGATCTGAGCTTCGTTTTTTGAGTACTCGCCCAATAAGAACTCTGGGCCCTGCCACCATGTCTTTGCCTTTTCGAATTTGTCAGCCTCACAACCTCTGGACAGAATATCAGCAGGATTGTCATCTGACCTAACATGATGCCATTTCCCATTTTGAGTGATACTCTGGATTTCTGACACTCGGTTGGCTACAAAAGTGTGCCACCTACTCGGATGACCCTTGATCCATGAAAGTGCTATCATTGAATCACTCCAAAAATGTGCATGAGAAATGGTTAGTGTCAATGATGCCATGACTGCACGAAAAAGCCTAGCTAGCAGAAGAGCAGCACATAACTCAAGCCTAGGCAACGAGACATTCTTCAACGGCGCCACGCGTGACTTTAAACAAACTAATCGCATTTCATGGTTCTGCTCTTGAGTTGTGGATCTTATGTATATGCATGCCCCATATGCCACCTCTGATGCGTCGCAAAAACCGTGCAACTCAACGTGACTGGCTTCTGTACACAAAATTCGACGGGAAACTCTGATGTTGTTTACGAGATGAAGTTTATCTATCCAATTACGCCATGCTGTTTCCACCTGCAAGGGAAGAGATTCGTCCCAACCAACCTTCAGCGACCATAAACTCTGCAAAATGATCTTTGCCAGTATCATCACCGGTCCGACCAGTCCTAGAGGATCGTAAACTTGAGCAACGCTAGCCAAAATTTCCCTTTTTGTGGCTGCTATCTTTTTACTTTCTGTTGAGACCTTATATCCTAGAGTATCCTGCTCTGTGTTCCACAATAAACCTAAAACCTTTGTGTCACCACCGATTTGAACCATTTTGTCACTATCAACGTCGTTGACAAGTTCTGGGGCATTCGATTTCCACTTTCTAAGCTCGAATTTCCCTGTTTCTAATGCCTTACTCACGCCATCTTTCAGCCTTCTCGTTTCTTCCAGGTCATCCCCTCCCGAGATAAAATCATCGACGTAAAAATCTCTCCTGCTGGCTTCAGCTATTGATTTTCCGATATCTGTTGCATCTTCTGCCACCTGCTGCAAAGCCCTGGTGGCTAGAAACGATGAACTCGCCTGCCCAAATGTTACCCTGTTCAATTCATATATCTTTATCGGTTTTGAGGAATCCAAACGCCACAATAAACGCTGGAATGCTCTATGCTCGGGGTCCACCTCGATTTGATGATACATTCCGGCTACGTCCGCTGAAATGGCAAAAGCATGTTGACGAAAACGCGTGACAACGCTGAACAAATCTTCTTGGATTGTGGGCCCTGTCATCAGAACGTCGTTCAAGGACAAACCCGAACTCGATTTTGCCGAAGCATCACACACTACTCTGATTTTTGTTGTTGCCGAGTCTTCCTTGAAAACTGCATGATGAGCCAAATAATACCCCAAAATGGCGCTTTTCTGAGCCTCTTCCAATGAGCTGTGCACGAGACTCATCTTTCCTGACTCAATATATTCCTGCATGCATTGCGAATATTGCACCCTGAGCTCTTCATTCTTCTCGAACTTTCTTTCGAGTGAGGAGAATCTCCGCCTTGCTGTGCTGAGTGAATCCCCTAACTTCGTGAAGTTTTCCTTGAACGGCAACCTAACTACGACACGACCCTCTGTATTTCGATAAAAAATCGATAGAAAATGCTCCTCGCACGCCTGCTCCTCTTCAGTCATGAATCTCTTGGAAGCGACTTCTTCCAAGGCCCAGAATTTCTCGACCTGCTTTTCTAAATTAATTGTCGCTATATTACATTGCGCTGTGTTTGGCTTCGACGGTAAAAACCCAATTGGACCAGCGATAATCCATCCCAGAATCGTTTTCTGAAAGACGGGCTGCGACCTACTCGTTCGAATTTGACCCACACTTGATAAATCCCAAAAGATCCCAGCCCCCAACAACAAATCAATTCTTCCAGGTTTGTTGAACTCAGGATCCGCTAAAACGATGTTCGCGGGGATTTCCACTCGACTCAATTCCACAAATTGATTTGGCAGCTGACTTGTTATACTATCCATGACCAGAAAACTCAATCTGCGCGAAAATGAGTTTAGACGTGACGACAACTTTGCATGCACCTGTCCCAGTGATATGGACGTGTTTTGCCCAATCCCAATGATTTGGGCCTGAGCTACCTCTTCTTTTAGCCCCAGACGCGATCTCAACTCTCGTGACATGAAGTTTACTTGGGAACCAGAATCCAACAACGCCCTGCAAGTATGCATTCTTCCTCCCGAGTCCTGAATCTGCACCACCGCCGTGGAGAGCAATGTTAACGGAGGCGCACCCACCGAGGCTGTCAATGAATGTTGATTTGCAAGAGGAAATATGTGAGACGATGATGCCCGAGCTGCTTCTGCGGCCGCCCTACTACCTTGGACATTCGCCTGATCACGGCCATGATTTGACCCTTCCCCTTCCCACTCTCTTGATTCGAAATGCAATAACGTGTTGTGAGCGCGCCCGCACCTTTTGCACGACCCCGCCCTGCAATTTTTCCTGTGAAAAGGTTTGAAACAGTTGAAACAGAGTTTTGCTGTCTTTATGAGGTTAAATCTCTCCTTTACAGTCATTCTTAAGAAAGATGGACATTCAAAAATTTTGTGAGATTGTGAAGAATGTAAACACCCTGACCCACCCTCTGCTCCCTTTGCCACAAAATGACTGAAGCTTTTCTGTTTTGCAATGACAGGGTCAGGTCCACATGCGTGACCTTGAGGGGCTTGAAGGGCTTCTAAAACTTTACACCGATTTTTCAAAAAAATTTCAAATTCTTGCAAAGAAGGCAAATCTTTATTCTTGGCCCTCTCCGTTTCCCACAAACGACGCGTGACCGAATCCAACTTAGGCAAAAGGACTTACAAAAGAAGGGTACTCCACTGTTTAACAGGTTGCTTCAATCTTTCCAAGGTTTGAGTATGTTGCTGAATTGAATTTAAAAATTGTTGCAAAGCTCCATACGACTCTTTGCTCAAACCAGGCAAAGAAATAAGCGCCTGAGTATGTTGTTGCACGATTATTTTATTATTGTCGTACCTCTCCTTTACATTTCCCCACGCAATTGTGTAATTTTCGCTAACGATTTCGAGGTTTTCAATTATTTTTAGCGCTTCACCCGTCAGGGCCCACCTCAAATACAACAACTTGCTGATATCATCTAAATTCTCATCATTATGCACCATGGATGTAAATGTGTCCCGAAAGGTTAACCATCTTTCCCGACTCCCATTAAATTTGGGAACGTCAATAACCGGTAACTTGCATTTTGTTGAACGACTTTGATCTACGTGAGAAACACCCGGTGATTGCGCCGGAGGTGTATTTGAGGCGGGCTGGCCCTCTGGTTTCACTATTTCCTGCGCACGCGCAACTAACGAGTGAAAACGATTTTCAAAACTTGTTCTTACAATCTCATCACACTCACCTCTCGCATCAATTTCGATTTGAGTCTGAACTTCTTCAAATTTGTCATAAATCTGTTCGATCTTGTTCAAGCGCGACTGAATTTCGCTCGCCTTCGCGGGATTGTCTTGAATTGAATCTAAAAATGTCGCGAATCGTGTTAGTGTTGCTTTGAGTTGCGTGCGTTTATTTACTGACTCCATGTTTGCCAAAAAATAATCATAAACGTTGCCAATATCGTCAATTTATAGAAATTTCGCGGATCTCCGTCAAACTCCAAAATTAAAAAAAATGAGAAAAAATGTTGTTCACTGCCTCTTTGATCGATGTTTTGATAAATCCGAACAAAAACTTCAATCAAATCAACAAATAACCTAAACCAGAAATGTCAAGACATAAAAATGTACACCTTGTATATCGATACCTTTTAGTGAAATCAAAATAAATACGCCTCGATGTATTTTGAGCGGCGCCCCCAAACCAAAACAAACAGGTTTTATGACCCACGTTGCGCAACACTCGCTTGTCAAAAAACAATAATATATCAATACTTTATTTTTCGTTCCGCTATTTATCGAACAATGCCACAATTTACGTACACGATTAAAATTTGATTTTACATTTTAATAAATACCAGGATAAAAAATAGCCCTCTGTGATGCTCGACGAAAAAGAAGAAAAAAAAAGAGAGAGAGCACCAAACGCTGCCGAGGAAACTCACTGCGTGATCCGCCAAATTCATCCTGCCATTGGGAAGAAACGTCAGCGCCGCCGTGATATCGAACCTCGATCCAATGCCCGTGATGAATTGTTCAGCTTGGCCGTCGCCCTCCTTCGTGCCCCGCACTAGCTCGAAATGTCGATGACCAAATGCGGAGTTTGGTTATTTTACGAATGGCCGCCAAACTGCGCAGGTGCCATTCGACGCTAACCGTGTCGGTTCGATCTCGCCGTATCCCCGAAAATGATGAGGAGAAAACGTTGTAACTGCTTTCTCCCGATTGGTCGCCAAACTGCGCAGGCGCCAATGGGTCACTGCGTGGAGCAAAGATGGCCGCCGGGACTGTGTTTCCGGTCTCGTGGTCGACGTTGAAAGTATGGCCGCCGAGACTGTGTTTCCGGCCTCGTGGTCAACGTTAAAAAGTATGGCCGCTGAGACTGCGATTCCGGCCTCGTGGTCGACGTCAAAATATGGCCGCCGAGACTGCGATTCTGGCCTCGTGGTTGAAGTCGAAAATATGGCCGCCGAAAATGCGATTCTGGCCTCGTGGTCGACGCCGAAAATCGTTGCGACGGATAAGCCTCGACCGGCCCCAAAATGCTGACGCGTGGCTTCAGCCGATGTACTTCGCTCGGCTTCCAAAATGTTGAATCAATGGCTGCGGGAGATGCGTTCGCTAGGGATGGGAATCAAAACCAAAAATATCGATATCATGCGATGTGATATATCGGAACATTCCGATATTCGCTATCGATATATCGGTGAAAAAATATCGATATTCCGATATATCGTTATTATTTTACCTACAAAAATCAATGTTTCATACTTTCATGAATATACCTGTGGACATAAAAAATGAAACAAACAATAGTGGATTAATAAAATTTACATTATTCACAATTTTCTCATAATCATTACATAAATATTTTCAAGAGAAAATTTGAAATTCCCTATTTTTGAAAAAAATAAATTTGTAATTTTTTCTGGCTTCACTTTTTTTTATTGAAAATGTTTTACAAAACTTTTTTGCTTTAAAAACATCATTCGCACTCAACATTACATTTTGGAAATTACTTGCCACACCTCGTTAGTGATGCTCGCCAGTAGTATTCTTTGATTTAGATGCTCCGACGTTAGTCGATTGGTGTCGTCACCCATGATTCGACCCGCCAGTGAAAATAGTCTTTCTGACGGCACAGAAGTAGCTAACGCTGGGAGGAACATGTTTGCCAGTTTGCTGAGGTGAGGGTATTGGTGTCCGATGTGACGCCAAATTGTCAGTGGATTATCATTCCTGTCTGCCAAGGGTCGACTGAAAAACGCTTTCAGTTCGGTTTGGGCAACACTTTCCAAGTCATCCGTTGCACTTATTGATTTTGAAGCGAGCACAATTGCGTCATGTGACTCCCATAAATCATAATTTCGAGCACTGGTATTTGTAGCGATCACTTGAGTCGGTTTCTGGACTCTCACTGCAGCTGCTACCTCGTTGGCCTCTTTAAGCAGATCTTTGACAATTTCTCTGCGTATAATCGTTTTTGCGTCCGCTACAGCTTTAATACTGCCAAAATGTATTGCCAAAAAACGAGGGTCGAGTAACGTAGCAATGGCCAAAGGAGCACAATTTTCGACGTCCTTGAATCTTCGTTTCATTTCATCTTGCAAAAAAGTCTTTAACTTTTTAGCTGCATTCATTTTTTCTCTCAGCTCGTCATTCTGCCCTTCTACAGCCGGTACTTCAATTTCATCAAGTTTCTGGAAAAAGTAAAGTTGATCACAATTTAGTTGTTTGGTTATTCGAAAATATTTTGTGTCATATGTTTTTTTCAAAATGAATAAGGTCATTTAAACATAAGAATTAGAAGATTAAAAGATATGAAAGCATAAAAATATGTATGAGATAGATATCAAAATATATTTTGTTTAAAAATTTTTATTTTTTTCAATCAAGTAAAATGTTGCACCTTAAAAATCAAGTTGACCATAGGAATCACTTTACTAGCAGTCGTAGCTTTTTCTGCCGACATTTCTGAGGTTGCTACATAAAACGGCTGGAGCAAATCTCGAACCACACGCAAAAGAGAAACTTCGGCATTGGTCAATATAGTGACCTGGGGAAACGAAAATGCTGCGACAGCAACCACTTCTTTCATGTTGAGGTACCTATCACACATTTTGAAAGTTGAACCCCACCTCGTTGGACAATCTTGTTGGAGACGAAGAGTTTGGCCCTCAGAAAGTTTCTTATCCATTTGCGTTTTCTTGATAGCATATGTTATATGATTGATGCGAGTATGTTACAATGTCTTTGACCTTTTTGATGATTTCGGGTATCTTCGGTACATTGGCTATGTCTTTCCCATCAATTTTTCTCGATCCAATCGCTGCTGCAGGTATTAGGTTCAACGTGTGATCAAAACAAGTAACGTGGCGAGATGATCCAAATATATTTTTAGCTGCAGCTTTTATGTTTGCAGCGCCATCCGTTACGTTCAGCACAATTTTCTGCGTATCTATATTCCAATCTCCAAGAAATTCGCGAGTTTTTTGTTCTAAATAATCTGCAGTATGGGCTTGGGTCAAAGGCTGAACACCCAGAATCGCAGAACACATGTGGTCGTCTTGAGCATAATGAGCTGTTACTCCGAGGTAACTCTTAGTCGTTCGAGTTTCAGTCCAACAGTCCATTGTAACACACAAGGAGGGCAGTTTGGAATAAGTTGTACGAAGAACGTCGACTGCATTTTCGTAAATACCCTCCAATCGTGTAGTAAGTGTTTTACGACATGGTGGAGTCCAAAGAGGAACCGCAACAGCACAGAATTTGCGAAAACCTTCTTTTTCAGGTGTAGAAAGACAGAGGTTATCCTTGCATACCATATACAATAATCGATCAGTCAGCTGTAAAGATCGTTGACCACCAGCTGTAATGTGAAAACTTCGCTTTAGTATTTCATATGATTTGATGTATTTCTTGATTTATTTTAAAACAAACATGATATTTTTTCTTTTTCAGTCCGTATAGGAAAAAATCAACGTACAATATTTTCTGACATTCATTTTAATAAATTCGGCATATCCATTGTCAAAACTTTATAACATTTTATTATTATTGATAAAATTTCCACTATTCTTAACAATTTTTGACTTTGATGAAATTTTAAAACTTGGAAAAATTCACTAATGTCATTATATATAAGAGTTTAAAAAAAAATTCAGTCTTGAGATTCTGGAAAATTTCAAAATTCCCAAAACAGGCATAATCCCAAAATTCCAAAAAATTTGTCAACGTTCATAATATTCAATTAATTCAAGAAATTTAATTGAATTTAGTAATTTCTTGAAACAAAAAAATATGATCCGAAAAAATATACCTTTGAATGACTCTTGCTTCGATACAAAATGTTGCAAAGTTGGCTGGAAAAGTGAAGTGACCAGAGCATCAGGAGAATTACTGTGATAACAGTCGACTTCTACGGATGAAGTCGATGTCGATGAGCTCGGTCGAGGCAAATATTCATCATTTGACGCAGCATCACAGTTTTTTTCCTTCAATAAACAAATAACAAATACATAAAATTTGTAGCGTTGAAGTTTATTCAATTTGAAGTTTTTAATTTTGATATAAATTATTTTTTTGTTTGATGAAGTTTGAGTATTTAGACGTTCTTGAAGCCTATATTACTGTAATGTTGAGGTTTTCATTTGCTTAAAAATTATTCAATCAATTTTATAAGAAACTGCATTGATAATCAATTGAAAATCTTATAATTTAAGATTGAGAGATTGTTTTTTTCAGTTAACTTACAGAATTGGAATTTGCAGTTTTCGCAGTCACAGTTTTTTTGATGCCATGAGTTTGATTCAAGTGACTCCACACGTTCGTGGTATTTCCCGCAGTTGCGATAACCACATTTCCAGGACATAAATTGCATTTTGCACTTTTCGAATTGATTTTTGCAAAATATTTCCATGCCTCGCTTTTCGGAGGTGCCATCTTTGTGGTGCGTTCAACTTTCACCTGTACAATAATCCGTTAAATGTATAGTACATTTTGTAATGAGTGAAAATAGGCTGTTGAGACGAAACGTGAGGATTGCGGCCCAAGCCGAAGGCGAGGGCTGCAATACGTGAGTCGAAAAAGCCTATTCACACGAATCGCTAATGATATTTTTTCTTACGAGAGCCTTAAAGTCACGACGAAATCGCGATTTTGAGGTTAGAGTGAAAAAAAAGTCTTTATTGCAATAATTCATTTTCATTCATCTATTTTGTTCCATAAGCAGCTTTCATTTCAAAATTTTTAATTTACACTTGTTTGCATGCAAAGTCTCTTAGAAAGTTATACCTGGTTATTGTTGACCGTTATTGATTCGGGAAACGTTTTTTGGTAAATTGATATTCAATATTCATTCACTTGTTCTGCTTGTTCACTTCGTCACTCGTCACTTTGCAGTGTACATAAATAGAGAGAAAGAAACATCGGATATATATGTACAACTATACCGTGTAGTGTTGGAACGCATGTGATCCCGAAAATATTGCGGGAATCTTAACTTAATTGATTTTCAGTTTTTTTTTATCGCTCGTAATAAATAAGGAAGTGAAAATTCATAATATTTTCACTTAATGCACAGCATAGAAATTAGTTTTGAAACAAGTTTTAAGTATTTTTGAAACAAAAAACTTCAGAAAAAATTTTAAGAAATTGTCACATGAAAATTGAAAAAATGCAATATCGTGAAATATCGTTTCTGAAATATCGATATTCCGATTATCGGTTCACAGGGATATCGATATTAAAATTCCGATATATCGGAACGAAATATCGATATTCCGATATATCGATGTATATCGCCCATCCCTACACTTTATATATTTAGTATTTACTGCTTTATATTATCGAGAACTTGTAATTTCCGTGCGTAACGGAATGTTAAAAAAAGGTTTTGAACAAAAGTTAGTTACTCAAAATGGTCCAGTGCTTCGTTCCATCCTGCAAAAATCGATCGGATACTCGGAATTGGAAAAAAAAACCTGCACTTTCTGAGCAAAGTGTCAGTAGTTGTAAAATATCATTTCACCGGTAAGAAAATTTTCAATTGTTGGAAAAATTGTACTTATATGTAAGTTATTAATGCTCAGCATAAAGTGTCGTAAAATTTTTTTATTTTCAGATTCTCCCAAAATGACCGCGATCTGAATATGTGGCTCAAAATTTTGAATATTGATAAAAAAAATGTTCCCTCAAAGGCATCTCGAATTTGTTCTGTTCATTTTATGAACGAGTGTTTTGAAAAAAAAGGCTTCCAGATATATTTAAAAACAAATGCAATGCCTTTTAAGCCCGGAAATTTCGAGTTGTCCAGTAATGTTGCTGTCCCAAAAGTTATGCAAACAATTGATGGAGTGTCTGGTAATGATATTTTTAATTGTGTCTAAAAAAGTTGCAATTTAATCAGACATAATGTGTCGATTCTTGAAAAAATGTAAGATTAGATATAAAAATACATTTCATCCAAAAAATCAAATTAATTTGTCCATCCAATATTCAGTCGCGCTCTTAAATTCTTAGATGAATGTACTTACATTATACTTTTGGAGCATTTAATGAACATTTACCACAATGTTTAATTGTATTTCCTAGCCTATCAATTTCAAGTAAGTTTTTTTCGTATTTGTAATTTAATTATAATATTTTTGAAATGCAGGAAATTTTCCAATGGAAAAAGAAAAGGAAGGAACCAATAATTTTGAAAATTCAATGGATATTGAAATTGCGGAGGATAACGAATTTGAGTCAAAGGAAAAATTGGTCGAATGTGAAACAGCAATAAATGGTAAAGCATTTATTTTCAACTCAAAAGTAGAAAATATGTATTTCAAGATGTTTTCGTAATGGAAATTTTTTTAAAATTTTTATGAGGTTATTTCATTAACAACTGTAAATTTTATGTACAGTTTGTATTAGAAATGTTTACAATTTGTATGAAATTCCCTATTTTCATGAAAAATTTCTGAATTTTTTAAAAACTTTATCATTATTTACAAATATGAAAATTACATTGGAAATTCCAAAATTTTTCTCAAAATAAATTTTTCTCTAAATTTCAGAGTTTTTAAAATAAAATATTCGTAAGGTAAAAGTAACAGTATTGAAACGCGTAAAAAAATGTTCCTATTATAAAACGCTAATTTAAAATATAGAGCGCTCTCTCTCAGCTGCATTGCCATTCTAATACTGGTACTTTTACCTTAAGTCCGTTTAATGAAAACTAGAAATTTTTAAACATGTTTATAATATTAAATTTTGTAAATTCGGAGTTCTTATAAAAATTTTTGGAACCTTATATAATTAGTTATGGTAATTTTCTCAATTTATAATAAATGTGACAAAGGTTTAATTTAAAAACAAACTTCTAAATACTTCAACTTAACATATAAAATCGTAGTTTTTGTACAATACTGTGTTCTGAAATATCGAAATTTTTCTTGAAATTGAACTATATTTTTTGAAAATGTTGGACGTTTTCCATGAAACTTTTTTGGAATTCTCAAAAATTGTATTAAAACATTTTTTTACAAAGTTATATGTGACGCGGGATGAGAGAAGGGACCTAAGCGTCCAAAGTGATATTTTAGAGGACGGGCGTTTGTTTTGAATAGAACGCTAGAAGCAGGTAGCAGGTAGAAAGGTATCATTCGGTTGAGAGACCCTTTCCTGCACTAACACAACCGTGTAATACTGCGTCTGTGTGACTATATTGCCTCCTTCCTTTCCACCGATCAGGATCATAGAATTTTTGTGTGCAATTGACAGTGGTTGTCATGCGCGCCATGCAAAACAGGCCGAGCGCCCTACTCTTGCCGCGTCAATTCTTATCACTTGTATCTTCGCCATTTTTCAAGATAATTAAATAAAACTTTTTGCAACTACTAAAGCAGCTCAAATACTACAAGAAACAAACAAAATAAAAAAATCGATTTTTGGACGCTTAGGTCCCTTCTCTCATCCCGCGTCACATATACTAAAATGTTGAGAAACTCTCACGAACATTCTGAAATCTTTGGGAACACTACAAAATTTAGTACAAGCAGTTTTATTAATTCTAAAACTAACTTGAATATTACAAAACATCCTGAAGAATTCCAGTACCTTCTATAATTATTCTAAACTTTATAAAATTATATTCAATTTTCCGAAACTTTCTCTATTTTTCCAGAACACCATATAAATGTTATGGAATTTCGATGAAGAAGCGAATTGCTACCGCAAATTAGTCGTTTTTCGCTAGTTATAATTATTGAAAAAATATCATAGTTTAAGAACTGACTTGAGTTATCTTCTAAAATTAGACTGGCCCAAAAAGTTTCATTTTTTAAAGGTTATATCCTCAGGTTTAACTGACTTAAGAGCTGAATCGTATATAAATCACTTATCAAAGTCATACTGACCGATAAATATCAATCATCTCATGATTATATACTTCAAGGTTAGACTGATACTGAAACCTAAATCTTTTCCAAGTTACATACATACCTCAAAATGACCTCGGAAAACAGAACCTCGAAAAGATTAAGCTTGTTTGATCAATCTAACCTAACAATACTTAATGGGATTCATCTTTTCAAATCAGTTTAACCTAATTTCTATATCAGTAACAAAGAAGTGACGTACGAAAATTTTCACACAATCACCAATGGGGTACTCCCTAAAGATATTCACAAATTAAGAAGTTTTAGCTTGATAATAGTGTAATTACTTCTTACAGGTAAACCTTACAGGTTTACACAAATTTTACATGCACCTGTGTCCTCAAATTATTGTTAAGTTTATGTAAACATATTTCCTGTTCACATGATGTTCACAACAAATTTATGTAATTTAATTAATATATTTTTTTAACATGAACTTTACATGAATTTGCGGACACAGATGCATATAAAGTTCACAAGTTCGCATGTCTGTCACTGTGAATCATCAAATCTATAAGTATGGTGTTCAATAAGAACAGCGCAAAGCAGAAACACTAAGCCCCAGGAAACATTTTTTCCAATCGACGATCATCGCGATCGATCATTCGAGGAAGTTAAATGACGATCGAAAAAGTTGGGGAACGGTAGAAATGTGGTTGGTCGTCGATGCGCGGAGCCCGCGTGTGCAGGAAACTGCAGCGTCGACCTACGCAATGATCGCCCAAGCGCATCACCCTAAACCGGATCAGAGAACCTTCTAAGCGAGCTTCCTTAGACGATTTAATAGCGGCTTTCGTTCGTTATTACACCGAGACGAGGCGGAATCGAGCGTATGTGCAATTTTCATTTATAACTTCGTCATTGATTTTGACTCGCCGATAAATTCTGTGGGTGAAACAACTTAGTGAAATTATAGACCTATTTAAATTTAAGATCACTCCACTTAGTTATAAGTTTCACTAAAGTCAAATCGCAGAATAGAAAATAGGAGCAATTGATGCATGACTAAAAAATCCTACGTAACTCGTTTCCAAAAGAAAAATTTGAAACAAGTCTGATTTACGTTTAAATAATTGTCCATATTGTTATACTTCACTAGGATGACTCAAACAACGATTCAGAGTTGAAGGTAATATCACTAAGTACCATGTTGGGAAGATTGAAAAAGGACACTGAATATGATGTTCTGTATAGTCTCACACTTTCTAGTCATCCCAATGGAAAGAACGAACGGAACTTTCTATCTACACGTAGGGTTAATATTGTGTGAATATTCTGTGAATATTTTCTGAAGAACATTACCTAACCTCAAGTGTTTTGAAAATATTCAAGAATGTTTACAAATATCTACTAGATATTCACACAAATCTACAAACGTCTACTAATATTAACATACTACACTGCAAAAAAAGGAGTTTAAGACATGTCTTTATATGAGACCCAAAGATACGTAATCAATGTCTCCAGTTCAGAAGTGTCTTATTTTAGCGTGTTTTTTTGAAGACAGCTGAAAGCGTCTTGAAAATGGCGTCAAAAAATG
>JABFQI010000121.1:0-15272 GCA_022816925.1 Trichacis sp. ZL-2020 | reverse complement strand
CGGGCTCAATGTTCCGTATGGTTGTAGGGATGAGGGAAAGTGGGGGGAAAGCGTCAAGACGGTGTTGTTTTACCCAGTTCCGCGTGAAAGCGTCGATCACCTTGGCCTCTGGGTCGTTATTTCTCGCATTTTGCATTGCAACACCAAGCAAACAAATCGACGGAAGGTTGATCAAATACGTCCGCGATTTTTTAAAATGCGTAGTCAGCCAACTCCCACTCGGTGTCGATATTCTTTACCCGTGACTCGGCATCCGCGTCCACGTTATGTGCCGTCTTTATGTATGCCGCGACAACCCAGAGATTTCGTTTCTCGCACCATCTCCAAATATCTCGTGTAATTTGGTTAAGGTGGGGATAGCGAGTACTCCCCATCTTATTGATATAAGCCACTGCCGTCGTATTGTCCACTCGCAGCAACAATTCGCAATCTGGTAAATCCCCTGCGAAGCACTTGAGCGCTATGAATGCTGCGATCAGGTATAGGTGATTTATGTGGAAAATCTTTTCCGAGGCTTTACAAAATCCGCGCGCACTTTTATTTCCAAAGGAGGCGCCCCAACCGGAGGTGGAAGCGTCGAAAAAAATCTCCCGTACGAATTTATGCTGGCGAATGGGGTTGATAGCTAGAGTAACGTTTCTCGTCCACCACTCAAAATCCTCTCTTAGGTCCCCGGGCATTTCCATATAAGCTTCGAAATTCCCCTCGCTATTTTCCAGAGCCAAAGATTTCTGCCTCTCGAAATTTTTTGGTTACAGGCGTCCATACTGGATGGCCTGACAACAGGAATTCAGGAAGCCAACAAAACTAGCCCACTGACGAATTGAGCACCGCTTTGTCTCGGAAAAGATCTTGATGGTGTGGAGTAGCTTGTCTTTCTTAGCTTGGGGCAGCTCGAGCACCATCCGTTCCGAGTCGTAAATAATACCTTAAAACTCTCGCCTCGTGCTGGGAATGACGTTGCTTTTCTTTTGGTTTATGATGAACCCTAAATCAATCAGAAGCTCTCGTGTTACTTTGACGTTCTTTCGACAATTAAACTCCGTGGCTTCAATGTACAAAAAATCATCCAAGTAGATAATCGAGCGGAAACCTTGCTTGCGCAGCTTATTTACCACAGGCTTCATAATTTTTGTGAATAGAAAGGGGGCTACATTTGAACCAAAAGGTAAGGAAGTAAATTCGAACATCTTGCCCTCAAATATAAATCTCAAAAATTTTGTGCTAGAGGGATGGATGGCAACCCGAAAATACGCGTTTTTAAGATCAATGTTCGCCCCGGAAAAAAAAAACATGCATGTAGCATGCATGCTACATGCATGTCGAACATGCATGCCGCATGCATGCTAACATGCATGTTGCATGCATGTTGGCATGCATGCTACATGCATGCGTAAAACATGCATGTCGCATGCGTGCAACATGTATGTCTGAAATGCATGCAGCATGCATGTTACATGCATGTTGCATGCATGCTTATCATACATGTAACATGCATGTCACATGCATGTGGCCGCATGCATGCAACATGCATGTAACATGCATGCAGCATGTATGTTAAAAAAAAATTTGAAAAAAATAAAATAAAATTAGTTAATTAATATTTAATTACACAAGTTACTTAATTATTTCTCTGTTGAATCAGTTGACCATTGTAAATAAATTTGCAATAATGAAGGAGTGAATCGTGACGTTAAATAATTTGTCAATTATCAATTTCATCGGTAAATTTGAAAAATTACTAAACTGATGTATGCAAGTGAATAACGTATCGGTACAAAAGTGATTTGTAAGCGACGAATCAATCGTTAGACAACTCATTGAACTGTCATGGGAATTTCGTTGCAGATTTTAGAACCGTGGTACTTTTTATGAATTGAAAAACGCGTATAGCTCAGTATTTATGCGCGCACTCGCGATTTTGACGTTTATTTTTCACTGAAATCTGTCATTTTTGCGCGCCACTGTTATCAACATCAAGATTAAATCTTTATAATTTATAAAATTTTCATTTATGGCCGTCAAATATTATTAATTTTGTCAGAATCGTCCAGATCGTCCAGAATGCGCTAGGGATGTCACGTCATAAAATAGTATAAAAACAGCTGATATTAATTCATGTTATCAGGAAAATACTTATGGTAACCTACCACACACTAAGGACTCATTAAATAAGATGGAAAAAGTGAATACATTCCAAGACCATTGTGATTAAAATTGCTACTCCTATAACATTTAATAGTAGCAGATGTTTGACCTAGAGCAGTGCTGTTGAAGTTATTAAATAATTAAAGATAGTCGATCAGAGCCAATCATAGCGCCCCTCCTGGTCCTCAACTACGCGTGATCACGCTCACTCCGTCACGCTTTGTTACTCGTGAAAACTTGCGAATTTTTGGCGTGTTCTAAATATCATTAATATGAGCATTTCAAAAAAAATTTTGGCCCCAAGAGTCATATTCATTATATATAATGCTTGAATGGAACAAAATTTGATCGAAATCGAGAAATATTATTAAATAATGATATGCATAGTACATGCTAGATCTGAAAACCTGTTAACAACCGGAAGATATGAAAATAATGTATGCTGATATGTACAATAAATAATAATCACCATTATTTTCAATTTACAAATAACGTAAATCAACAAATTAAAGTGGCGCTCCGATTGACTCTGATCGTCTATGATTTTCACTAGTCGGGCATCACGCGTTCAAGTCCTCATGCCATCTTTTTTTTTTCATTGTATGAACTAAGGAGTATATTTATTTAGTTTTTTTTTATATTTCGAACCAGTAGGCGGCATGGTACATTTCATACAGATCGTTGGTTTTACCGATTTTGAAAAATTTACAATGTTGCACATTTCTGGACAATTTCTGGATCGGAAATTTAGACCAGGATCTGGCTCTAGGAATGGGTTATATGCGGTTACAGAAATGGTCCAGATTTCATTCAGGCTCTCCAGGTCCTGGCGCAATTCTGGCTTCAGTTGAAATCTAGATGGCTTTCTGGGAGGATTCAACGTAGACTGTGCTATTGTAAGAATTTTGTCTTCACTTAAATTATCATGTCAAGGCTAGATAATAAATAATAAAAACTCACAGTTCACAAATTTATTTCATATATATTAGGTTGTTTACAAACATATGAGTTTATCTTGATCAATTTCGCACGAATTTGTGCTACATCTATTTTGACAAAATCTTGAGTCTCTACTGTCGGAATAATATGCTTGATAACGTGACGCGTTTGTTGGTGAAAGAATAATTCAGTCTGGTTGATTTTCATAACTTGGATAAGACATTGAACAGAATCGTCTTTACCTAGAAAGCACATTATCTTTCCGTAGGCTTCTTTCGAATTAGCGCCAACATACGAAATGTACGAATTTGAACTTCTCACTGCATCTGAATTTCTACGATTTCTTGTTTTGTGCGTTTCGTAAATTTTTGAAGTATAAATTTCTCTTCTACTTTTCAATTGACTGTGTACACTATAACTTTCGTGATCACCGTTCTTGAATGCTTTTTTTTCATTTGCAGTAAAAATATATTGAAATGCTTTTCCTGGTAACTGATTCTTCACTTGATTATGATTTTGCTGTTGATGAATTCTTTCTTTCAAAATTTGTAACCCTTGAAAAATTTGTACATTTTGCGTTAATTCACTCGCCTGGTTTTTACCACCGTGAATCATTTTCCCGAGGATTCCATTGTTGTGTTCAAATAAAAAAGCGGAAGTGGCCCACATTGGGCCCCAATTTTCTACCATCATTTTGAAATGAACCAACTGATGAACGTTGTACTTATAGTCTTCAAGCCGGTACAAAGTTCGAATGCCCAGCAAAAATTTGTTTAGCATCTCATCAGCAACTTCTAGGTCAGCTCTTGTGATTGTGTCTGTAAGTAACAAATAAGAAGCTCCCACAAGAAGTAGCCAATGCTGCAAATATTCTTTTGGAAGATATTTGCACAGTGCAGGAATCGAAAAAAAAAGCAACCAATTACGGTGTTCACTCGCTTTCCAGTCAGGAAGTGTTTTCAAACTTCTAGGCAATCTGCGAATCGTATTCGGTATTTTCGAATTCAACAAAATAGAATCTATCTCATCTAAATGATTTCCTACGTACCAGTTTCCTCTAACAGAAAACATCAGCGAAGTAAAATGACGCCCAACGCCGTGAAATAACGAATGCAAACATTCAGGAGGAATACTTTTACTACTATCAAAAAAAGGCAATTCTTGGGCGATTGGGATTCCTTTTAACCCCTTAACAGTAACTCGCCCATTACTTTGTTGCGCTCTTCTCCCTTGTTCTAGCATTCTTTCGGCTGTCCGAAGTCGAGCGGCATCTTCTTGGTACACTAAATAACGCCTAATCATTATTTGCTGTTCGCCATTTTGCCTCCGCTTTACAACTCGAACCTGCTCGGCTTCCTGTTCGCATGAGTTACAACTATGAATACCTGTCGCGTGAAGAATGTTTTGTACATCTGCTCTAACTGGAGCATCAGCTACTAATAATGGAGCAACGACCTGAGAGCAATGTTGTTTACCTGTTTCGGGACATATCCAAGTAACCCCACCCTTCTGATGAATTTTGACTAGCGTTTCAATAAATGGTCTCAAGAATGTCTCCATTTTGGGCTTTTTGGCATACGTCCATATTTGTGACGTAATAACATAAAAACGTCGAGAAGCAGGCGAAATTTCGCATATAGTAAACTGCAACGCCCATAAGGAGACCTGAGAACTGTGAGAAATCCTTATCCCATCGGTACCCCACAACAATGTTACGTCGTATCTGCCCGTGACTAAATTTTTGATATTTTTGAAACAGTTACCATCGCGAATGTCAGCAATCACGTTTACATCGCTCTGTTCTTTACTATAATCATCAATCAATTTTTTCAAGTTCCTGTTCTCAAACAAGAAACGTATTTGGTCTTCTATAGAAAATCCATAAAACGTTATCGAATCCGTAATTTTACATACATCGCAACTATTTTCTTTTCCGTCTTTTAGCGCTTGACATTCTTTGCAGCATATATGAAATTCGCTTCGCATGGCGGGACTTATTGTCTCGAAATACTGAAACAATTTGTAAAGCGACGATGGCAGATTGTTTGGACGTGGTAGTAAAGATTTAATCAAAGAGAGGGTTTCTTTTAACGACTTTTTGGTCCAATTGTTTTCCGCGTATAACTCAAAGAGAGCTACGACAGCCTCATCTTTAGTTTTACAACTATTTTCGAAGAGTAATTGATCTGTATTTTCATCATCAGAAAAATAACTATCTGCAGAATCATTATCTTGCTCAACACGATGAATAGGTCGATCACAGTCCGTTTCCACATCAATTTCCTGTTCTGAAGATGTAGAGGACACATCGATATCGTTGTATGGGATAGGGTCGTCAGAAAGAGAAGCTTCATCATTGCTATTCTCGGCATGAAAATTACAGATCTGAAAAGTAAAATAATTTAATGTGCCTATGATTCATACAAAAATGATATATTTCATCATTCAAATTCAGACATGAAAGTATCCTCAACATAAGCATTAATTTATATATCAATCGAACGTTGTCCGTACACGGAAAAAAAATTTGATGAACCACTACCATAATTATAGTTGCAACAACAATAATTCTAGATACAGAACACTACTATAAAATTTTTGGGTTATCATAACATAATAACGTCATAATAACGAAATTTTGGGTTATAATAACAAAATTGTATTGCGATAGCAACGAAGTGTTTGGTCGTGATCACCATAACGCAAATAACAATACGTATATTGTTGCGATGACATAACAGTTTTTTCCGTGTACGACGTATTATTGTAAGAAATATGATATTCTCGACCGCGATTTGAAAAATAATTGAATGTCGTCTGCGGAGTGTATTTTAATCCAACCTGCTTTGTTTACTACAACAATCATGAACATATTTTAGATTATATATTGAACCAATAAAAAAATTTTTCGAAACGCACTCTTCAAGGTCTAATTGCTATCAGGGGGTATCCACTTTCTATCCTTTCAATGGATTACATTTTTTTCGACGCTCCATCTGCACCAGGCAAACAGAAGACGAACTAACGAGCGTAAATCAGCGGCCGAAGAGAGCGTGTTTAACTGTGTGCGTATAGCGCACAAAGCCGTCCGCCTGCAGAAAGTCGTAGTATATAGAACCCTGAAGGCTAATTTTGTCACGCGACTACATCAAAAAATAAGCCTTAAAGAAAAATACAGATGCCAATTTTTTACTGTTGCCCTTGTGGAATGAGTTTTAAATACTTTAAATATTTAAAATATTCCAATATTTTGAACATTTTCCATAGTGTAAATTGTTGATATTCACATAGTATTCCAAAATATTAAATATTTGCAATATTTTGAATATTTAATATATTATTAATATGTTTATTATTTGCAATATTTTGAATCATACACCTATACTTACGAATATTATGATTAATTTCCAATTTTTTCAAAAAAATTTCGTATAAGTAAAAAGATTCCCAATATTTTTTATATTTAACATATACAATATTTCAGTATTTTCTAGATTTAAAATATTAGGAATTTTTCATTTTTAATGCATTACAGCAGGTACAAAATTTCTAGTACTTTAATTATTTCAATCTTTAAAAGATATTTTTAATCTTTTTTAATTCAAATTTTGAAATATTGAACACTGAAATATTGCAATAGTTTTTAAAACATCGAATATTCTCGAAAATCATTTTTCATTTTCAATATTTTCAAATTTTTTCGTACAAGTGGATAATTTAGAAATATTTCCAATATTTTTACTGTTTTAAATATTAATAATTTTTTTTATACTTTAAATATCAATATTCTCAATATATGAAATATTATCAATATTTGAAATGCTACCACTATTTGTAATTTTAAATATTCTGAATACCTCCAATACTTTGAAATACACTAGAAACTCCTTTTCGTTACAATTCGCTTTTGTTACATTTCACTTTATTTACACCGACAAGTTTCGCATTGGTTACATCCTCCTTACATTCCTTATTCCTACTCCAGTGCTTGCAACGCGAGAACGTCCGACTTTCGGACACGCGCGAGGCTTGTTATAATACGTGGTGGGGTGGAGGAGAATGTAACCATTTCGAGTTGTTTACCTTTCACTTGATTTCAAGCCATGTAAATATTTCGAGTTTCTAGTGTACTACAATTCATTTTCAATACTTTCAAAATTTTCTGTATGAGCGAAATAATTCACAATATTTTCAATGTTTTAAATACTACCGACTATTTTTAATATTTCTAGTATATCCATATTTTAATGTTACAATATTATAATATTATCAATAAGTTAAATTTTTCGGATATTTGAAATATATACTTCTTATACTTGCAAATATTAATGTTTCACTTTCAATTTTTCAAAACATTTCCGCATGCGTTAAGAAACTCTCAATATTTTCAAGATTTTGAATATTACAAACCTCGTTGACTTTCAAAATATAAGGATATTTGCAACAACTAAAACAGCAATTTTGTTCTTACGAACAATGTAATTAATTGAATAAAATTCGCTGCATTGAATCACAATAAATTTTTACCAAGTTCCAAAAACTTTCTTTGTCATGAAATTACATTTTGTCTATAACGAAAAATGGAATTCCATTAATTGAAATTATGATTTTACTTTCAGTAGACGCATGCTTCGCATCTTTCAGAAAAAATATGAACTCAATAGATTTTTTTCGAATTAATTACCATTTTTGCAAAGTTACACGGAGAAAAAAAAAGTACATTTTACATTTAAGAAAGTAATCTACTTTTTTTCGCAGTGAAAATGAATATTTGCCACAAAAAAAAGTAATTTTTCCGTCAGGCGGCAAATCTATGCATAGAGATTTGCCGCCCAAAGTACAAATTACTTTTTTCACGGTTCTTTTTCTGCTATATATGACAAATACAACGGGTTTGACAGCAAATATTAATTTTTACTGAGAAAAAAAGTAGATTACATTACTATTGGTAAAATGTCATTCTTTATCTGTAAAATGTACTCGTTCTTTTTTCTCCGTGTACGGCGATTTGATTTTGGTTGTCAGTAAATTAACGAATTTTGTTGACTTCAAAGAGTTTAATTGTGAACAGATGCCTGAATTATTATAAACGAGTAAAAAATGTATTTTTTCTAATTGTATCAAGTCTAATGAATAATGAAGCAATCACTTATGTAGATTTTAATGGTACTGAAAATGAATATATTCTGCAAGATTAACTTTGAGTAATTTCATCAATTCAATTACGGCATATGATAAATATGTTCAATTGTTATGAAAAAATTAATTTTTGTGCTATACAAACTCCTTGTTGGAACTCAGACACCTCCTTTATGTTGGATAATTTTTTAAATATTTGGACCAAAAATATGACTATCAATGGAAACGAGAATTTGGGAGTTGGCATAGTACAGTTTGTGCTTAGGGACAAAATGCGGAAATTTATAAAAATATTGAAAATGGACTATAATATTTGAAAATATTAAAGGTATGAAAAATATTTGAAATATTGAACGTATTGATACTTGTAATATCGATACATTTATAATACGGATATATTTAAAATATTGAAATATAATTGTAGTATTAAAATATCGAAAATATTGTACATTTTGGAATATTCTAAAAATGGATAACATTTGAAATATTAAAAATTTAAAGATATTAAAATATTGTCATTATTAACAATATTAAAAAATTGAAAACATTGGGAATTTTTTCACTTATACGGAAAATTTTGAAAATATCAAACACATTGGCATTTAAAATATTTAAAAAACAATAATATATGAAATATTAAAAATATTACTGATGGAAATATTGAAAAAATTGATAATTTATCAAGTATTAAAAATATTACTGATATTTGGGATATTAAAAATATTCAAAATATTGATAATATTTAACATGTTGGAATATTTTGAACATTAAAAAATTTTCAAAATTAAAAATGTTAAAAATATTGAAAATATTGATAATAATGTGTTTTTTTTCACAACGATATTAAAAGGTTATATATGAGAAGGATTCGAAAATGAAGTCTCTCATACCCAGTGACAGACTGCCCATGTCAATCAACATTTGATCAAATTTCGCTCGAACGATTTGAGTGAAGTTTGATCAAACATGCATAAAAAAACGACCGCTTATTTGATCAAAATTTTGACAAACTTTTTTTACGAAGTTTGATCAAACATTCGTCAAATTACGAAGCAATAATTTAATTTATTTGCAAAATATTTTTTTTCAATCACACTCAATAAAGAAAGTAAAATTACATTTATTTGCTTCGGAATAAAAAAGAAAAATTTTTTCGCATGGAGACAAACCCAGGACATCAGAATACTAGACTTCCAACCTAACCACTTCACGGCGACTGATGATACATTTGAAATTTATGTGATCAGATACAGTTGACGCAACTTCTCCCGGAAACAGTTAGAGAATGAAAAAATTTTTTATTAATATACCGTTTGGACGAGAAATAATTTGTGTTTTACAAGTGTCAAAAAGTACATTTTTTATAACATTAAATGAGGCGTTTGGAGGAAAAGACGGAAAAGTGAAAACAGACAACACGATGTTTGACGTAAGTCCGTCTCTTACTTGTCCGTCTTTTCCTCCAAACGCTTCAAATGTGATATGTATTTATGGAAGATTTTTCACATTCACAACTGCAGACACTTAAATTGATTGAAAAAAATATTCGAATTAGTTTTCATATGATTCTAACATTATACATATGAGAATGTTTACCCATAGTTCTATTTCAATAATGAGTATGAGTCCATATGTATCAGTGAGTACATTTCTAATTTTATTATACATAATATATGCAAAACTGAATTATCATTTTTTGTAATTAACATATATCTATATGTTCAAAATCTATTTTTCATATGAAATTCAATTTTTAAAATGTAATGACATTTCAATCCATATTCACTTAAAATTTTATCGATCTTTGTATGAAAAATTGAGTCAAATTTCGATCAAATGAGCGGTCGATTTTACAATAGAAATTTCATCAAATACGTGCGGATCGAACGAGTTTGACTGATGTTGCACTCAAACGGATTCTATCAGAGTGTGTCTTATAACCGAATAATGACGCTGTTCTAAGAATTACAATCAACAACAAATTTTGGCCAATTTTGAAATGATCCATTAAAGAATCGTAAAATATAGGTAAAACTCTAAATGATAATGAATTACACTAAGCTTTTTCCATTGATAAACTTACAAAAATATTCTGAAAAAAATTATAGAAAGTTGGTACGATCGATTTTTCTTACACGATGTTTCCAGATGTTACAAGCAATGCATTTATCCACTTCTGTGTTTTCTCAAAAATCGGCTCATGTTAACAAAGAAGTTTGACAGCAGTCAGATCAGCCGTATTGATATTGCATAATGTGAACAACTTACTGTCTCATACCAAGGCAGGGACACTCCTCTGTTTATGTTTCCAGAAGACTTCTATGAATTCATTTTACAGAAAACTCGCCGGGAGTAATTTATTCTTGTATTTTTTATTTTTTAATTTTTTTAAATGATTTATAGTACGGCAGACTGAGGTCATGAGTCTCCGCTCAAGTAATTTTTAATAATTAGTCAATTATGAGTATTTTTAAATAAAAATCATTCTCAATTATAATCATTTTCCATCATTTCCAATGATAGTGCGTGTATTGCACTATGTCTGATTTATCATCCTTAAGAGGATGATTTTAAAAATATTTCGACACAAGGTGCACTAAGTATCGGCAAATCTATAAATCATTTTTAAGAACATGATGAAATTCACCTAGTGATTCAGGTATAAAAAACTTTCTAAATCATTCTCTAGAAAATTATAAAATCAACCTTGCACTGCAAAAAATGGTGTTTAAGACGTGTCTTTGTATTAGACACAAAGACACGTAATCAATGTCTCCAGTTCAGAAATGTCTTATTTTAGCGTGATTTTTTGAAGACAGCTAAAAGCGTCTTCATAAAGGCGTCAAAAAATGTCTTCTGGCAAGACATCATTTTTTGCAGTGTGTGCACTAGTATCTGAAACTGCATAAATTATCCCACAGAACATGATAAAATTGACCTTGTGCACGGGGTGTCGAAAACCCTCCTCTACACATGATGGTTTATTCATTATTCTTGAAGTACACGGAAAAAACTGTTATGTCATCGCAACAATATACGTATTGTTATTTGCTTTATGGTGATCACGACCATACATTTCGTTGCTATCGCAATACAGTTTTGTTATTATAACCCAGAATTTCGTTATTATGACGTTATTACGTTATGATAACCCAAAAATTTTATGGTAGTGTTCTGTATGTAGAATTATTGTTGTTGCAACTATAATTATGGTGGTAGTTCATCAAATTTTTTTTCCGCGTATACCATTAATCTTTTTAACAATCTCGATTCCCACTTTCAAAGTCATAAGACATTAATTCAATGCTCGGATGCATTAAGAGGACGCGAGGCTCGAACTGGACAATAGACTCTCGATAATCGATGGAAAATCAAGATATGAAAAGTTCAAAATACAAAATATGTGGCTGTCCGTCGCGGCGAGGTGCATCTGTTTCTCATTTAGAACTATTTTCGTTCGCAAATAGTTTTCGAGATAAAAATTGAGAATGTTCATTTTTTTACAGATCGAAAAACAATGTTTTTAAAAATGTAACTCTCGATAACTCGCTGAATTTACGATATCATTACTTGAAACCGTTACTATTTTACACTAATCTAACCTCAAAATTTTAAATGATCAATTTCTGAAAAAACGTCAAAAAATTACATGTTATTTTGCCAATATGTGATTCTCTAATATTCGTAATTACACAATCACAATTAAGTGAATGAAATTCGTTGATCATTAATCAATTACATGTTATAAAACAACTGTGAAGTAATGAACAATATGTAATTGTCGTTAAGTAATTCCAATTTATAATTACGCTCAATTTTAAATGTAATTTAGAATTAATGATATGAAAATATATTTTATTTACACCAATATTATTTTGAACCATATTATTGACTTCAAGGTTAATGTAAAAATCTCGAATAAGATCGAAGCTGTTTAGTTACTACTACATTATGGATTAATTTCATACACGCTCAACAAAATATATTTCAAGTGAATTGCGCGTCCCACCGCCATATTTGTATACATAGGTCAAGTCAACCTCCAGAAATTTGAAATATATTCATTCAACCGCAACAACATTTAGTAATTTATGATACTAGATTTTTTGTTTTCTTTCTTAAATAGTACTTATTGGTAAGGTTTTGATACTCATATCATTGACTCGTCATTAAGAGCTTGTTCGGTAAATTTTTATTATAGTCGTCCCTTTTCCAAGTTTCTTTTTTCAGAAGATTTCATCAGCGAACGTGATTGGTGTGTGTGTGTGTGTATGAGGAGGCGTAAGTGGATACACTCAGAGAAAGGTTTATTTTTAGTTAACGAATCTGTATGTTTGAGCATTTCCAAAAAAATATATTATATATGACAAAACTTTTTTCATGTCAAAATTTTCGTGCATTGTTTCAATACTATCGCATAATTGGTCTAAAGCCTCTATTTTTTTCACATATTTTAATGGTAAACACGAATTATTCAAGTGTATATTGTAAAAATTTTGAACCAAAAGTTAATATAATACTTTCAACACTCAGAGATTTAAATACAAAAAAATATCATTTAACTTCAAACTTCGATTTGTTAAATACAAATAAATGCCATGTCAGAATTACTATGGCTAACTTCGCGTAAGAATGTGTACCGTGCGCGCGCAACGGTTTGCATCAGCATTCAGCTGGCAACAACGTCAACAGTCAACAGACAAGTGTGCAAGTCAGTGCAAGTTTTTTTCAACGATCGCACTGGATAAAACGTTAAAATCTTCGATTCGTGTTTTTTTTTTAAGTTTAAAAATTGAAAAATGAGTTTCGAGGAATTACTGGACGATTGGGGAGTTGGTTTTTCAACACCAAAACTTCACGGCAAGTCTTACAAATCATTGCATGAAAAAATATTTTTCATTACTCCAACCTCAAAATAATTCTTCGCGATTTGTGCGAATAGGCTTTTTCAACTCACGTGTTGCAGCCATCGTATTTGGCTCGGCAATCCTCACGTTTTGTCTCAAAAGCCCTTTCGCTCTCACCACGAAATGTACTATTATTGATAAGTTTTATAAGAAACACGTTTTTGCTATGTTGAGTCAAACAAACGACAAAAAAAATCAATATCAGAAATAAGATTTTTGTCCCTCGCAGTCAGAAATGAATTAACTCCTTTACTGTTTATTCTCCAAATAAAATTTTGCGAAATGAAAAATGAAACCATAATACAACATTCTAAATCTCATTTTTCGGACCTTTTTTTACAGAGGCAGGGATATCAAGCTTAGAGCTTTTGGAAGAGCTTGCGAATGACCTGGTTGAATTCCCAAATTTATTTCCGGTTTTGGGGGAGAGACTTCAATTGAAAAAAAAATATCATGATAATGTTCGTTAGTCATATAAAATTATTTTATTAAGTATAAATTCTATTATCAAATTATAAATGAAAGTCATCAAATTAAATGCTATTCTGAATTACTTTGAATGCCTTTAATTCTGTTTATTCGGATATTCCTAGAAAATTCGATATGTCAAATTTATATCACATCATTCATGGATAAATTGCTTAAGCACATGATTTTATGCTTCACTGCACTGCATGAACGTGCATTAGAAAGTACAGTGTCTCACTTATTATTTTTTAATTTCCGGAATTTTGTTTTTGTAGGTGGTTCGGCTTGATAATATTGAGCAAAGCAGTACAGGGGTTTGTGATACACTAGGGATAACTGCGCCCAACGAATCTATCGCGGACATTGAGGATGTAATTTCTGCTTCGACCAGCTCAGAAAACTTGATTCAACCTTCACTTGTTCAGCCTTTAACTGTCGAAAACAATAACGTCTCAAGCATAATTCCCGTGGAAATAATTCAGATTGAAGGCAATGCAGCTTTTGAACCAGCTTCAAAAAAGAGAAGATTGGACTCTTCTGTTTCGAATCACGATTTGAAGGCAATTATTCAAGAACATCCTCTCGGAATCCCGATTTTCAAGATTTAGGAGTTTGAAAAAGAACTAAGCCCGATTTGCCAGTCATATTTGACTGAAATTGTAGTGTGTCATTTCATAAAAGTCAACAGGTATGAAATTCGTCATTTGCACAAAAATTTTTATAATACTTGATGTGAAATCTGTACAAAAAGCTGTTGGTTGCAGGACACTGGAAAACAAGGACCATGAAGAATTGGCCGAACAAATTGTAAAATTATTTCCGAACGAGTGTGCTGAAACCTACTATCTTCCACCAATGCCTAAATCGAAATCAAAGTCAGGGAAATCAGAAATATCGAGAGGAAAAATACCCGACAAGTACAGAAACCTACGTACCTTCATACGCAATGCCGAAAGATTGGGCAAAACTTGCGAAACAGACTGCGAAGAACTAGAAAATGATGGTAAAATATTTTGTCATCGTTGCTGTTGACAAAACAGAAGAATTTACGAATTTAGATCAAACATTTTTTTATTCATACTTATAGAAAACGACGAGGCTGTGAAGAGCAAAAATTGGCTGTTACACAATAGGGAACAAGAAGGTGTACTTAAACATTGGGATTCATCCTTTCCGTTACGTGAAATCGACTGCAACAAAAGGGAATGCCGCGATGTTGCAATAATACTTGAAAAATGGCCAATTTTGAAAGAATCTAATGGTCACAAATTGGTAAATGCATGAAAAAATATATCCATAAGAATATTCCAGAATATTCTAAATTTTATGATGAAGAATTTTAACTATTTAAAAGATTCAAAATTTCATGAAAAACTCAAAAATACATTACAAAATTGTAAACATTTTTTGTTTACCCCCCCCCCACCCCCCCCCCCCCCCCCCCCCCCCCAACCCCATCTCACCGCCTCCCCCCACCCCAACTCTCAACCCCACCAACGCCCCACCCCCCACCCCCCCAACCAGCCGCTCACGCCTCGTCTTCCTGTCATTCACCTTCACTTATCTATTTCTCTTTTTTTTTTTTTTTTTTTTATTATTTTTTTTTTTTTTTTTTTTTTTTTTTTTTTTTTTTTTTTTTTTTTTTTTTTTTTTTTTTTTTTTTTTTTTTTT